>VDFB02322098.1:0-92002 GCA_007258455.2 Sequoia sempervirens
ATAAAAATAGTGACAACATCTAATCAATACATAAACAGTTCAGTCATTCATCAAGTGGTGAAGCAATCAAATTGCTTGTAGGTACAAGATACAGTGTTCAAGTGGGTTAGATGTAATCTTTTGGCTGACAGTGAAATGAAATAGTCCAAGGTACACCGTTTTAGGGTTTTGTTTCATCATTTATCATGTGTTTTAAATGGTGATACAACAAGTATAAAGTCATTTCAGAATGAGCAGAGTTATAAAGTAAGAGTCTGATGAGGATTTGGAGTGAATCCATAAAGAGCATAATTGTGAGTGCATAGGAAACCAAGGTAAACAACTCATCTACAGACTCAGTCAAAAGAATTATGTGTGCAAGGAAGAAACAACATGGAGATGACAATTAAAAATATAAACAAAGATACATTTTCAGAATCTCATATACTCAAATGAGGGTTTTCAATAGTAAAGTAAGGAATATGTATTCTTTAGAATGTTATACAATTAGGTGGAGTTTTGTCAGAAAGTGAGATCTACACAGTGCTCTCATGGTCAAAGCTGAACTACAACAGAGAATGCATCTAGCTACATATATCCTTCAAAATTTAAAATACCATATGCAGGAGATTCAAAATTTCAGAATGTGTAAAGAAACGCCATGATGGGTCGAGCCCAAATTTTACACAAATATCAAAATGTGCAGATTTTGTTTATTTTTCATACACCCACATTGGGGTTTGAATTTAAAACATAGATTTCTTCAAAGTACAGCTCACCCACATTGGGGTTTTGGATAGAAAATACGGCTTTTACAATTTTCAGTCACCCATGAAGGGTTCTATAAGGAAACTACAAAGATTTCAAAAGAAAAGCAACAGTCATAGTGGGTCGAACGAGCTCCAGAGGAGGTGAGTTTTCTACAAAATAACGAATGCCCACATTGGGGTTTGAGGAAAGACAGATTTTCCATTTTTTTGAGATACCCATGTGAGGTCTTTCATAAAGAAAATTGCAGAGAAATAATAGAAAGTAAAAGAAGCCATGTTGGGTCGAGCTCTAAGTGCCTTTAGAGCTCATATTCAACATGTATATGGCGCAACCGAGAGGAAATATTTGACTCTTCAAATGTTATTAACCCACAGAAATAGGGACCCATTTGAGTTTTCTTCCAATCTCTTTAGAGGTCACAATGAACAACCTACAGATGGAGCTTTCCATTAATTTCAACAGAGAATCATATTGAAGCTTGTGGCTTTCCAAAATCATCAAATTTTTGTAAGCCTTGTGAGAAATAAAAAATAGGAGGAAAGAATAGAAAACTTACCATTTCATGCCTGATTGAAGACAAGAGGCCGCGACCAGAGCTCTATTAGAGTTTTCAAAACCCCGAACAAACCACCCAGTGCGAGCTCATATATGGGGTCAGTGGATATAAGAAGACCCAGATAACAAAACAATAAGCACAATTTTTTTAAAAAAGCATAAGAAACTGTGTTACATGGCGGCCACAAGACCAAAAATGGTTCAAGAAGTAAAGCCATAAAGATACTATGAACAATAGCTCACCATGTGTGCATTGGAGGAGTGAAGCCGTAGAAAAGCTCTCACATAGAGTTTCTAGACATGAGTTCGAGCTCATACAAAGCGGCCAAGAAAATAAAGTCACAAGAATATAAAGAGAAATCAGAGACCAAGCATGTACAGGTCATGGCCTTAATGGCTATTCTTGCTTTTCAAATGAAGTGGAAAAGCCACAATAGTATCAAAAATTAAGCTTACCTAGTGAAGGATTCGACCATTTGAAGACAAAGGTGAAGATTCTTAAGCACACGAGCTACAGACTGAGCTTACTCATGGCGGCGCCATCCTTTCAGGAAGAGCCCAAAGTCTTCAGAAGTGATGATTGCAAATGAAATGATTTTAGGGTTTGACTTGTTTTGTCTCTTTCCCTAATTCGAATTTAGGTTGAACATTATGATTGTCCTGAATATATCCATTTGACAATACAATAGTGGAGAGATTCGAATTTAGGAGTTTTTCATTTTAATCAAACTTAAATCAATGCCCTAGGTCGGTTTGCATTTTAATCTTCAAGTGGTGATATTCATCTAAGTCTTTAGGCTTGATTCATCAAATATTTTATGAGTCTAGGCTTAGGTAAGATATCTTTTACTTTCTGCCTTGGGGTATTTGTTCATGCTCATGCCTTAGTGATATTGGAGATTTAAAATACCCTAGTGAGAAATCCATAAAATTGCAAGATAATTTTTCTTTATTTTTCAATTCATTTTTAGGAAATCAATTAAAGTATTGAGAGAACAATATTGCCTAGTATTTTCTATGATTTTTTGAGAAAATCAAGATTGTAATGGAGAGATAAGGTTGTATTTCTTTTTTGCAAAAGATTTAGCAATCTTTAATTGCAAGTAAAAAAATTGTAAAATCTACAAACCTTGTAAAGCAGAAGCATAAAGCAATACTTTATAAATTGTTTTATGTTTTCTTGCTATTTTTAGCAGATTGGTGTTGACTTTTCTGCCTGGGGTCGGATTTGAGTTTCCTCTTGGAGAGATAAGGTGTTTTTCTAGCTTTTAAAGCAGATTTAGCTTTTTTTTAGGAGCTTTTCAAGATGAGCATGGAAACAGTGGGTTTTTTCTGCTTTTAGGCAGACTTTTGAGACAGTTTGAGGCCTTTTCCTTGAGCTTTCTTTGTGAGCTCGGATTAGGGTTTCTAGGGGCTTAATATTTTGAAGAAACTTAGTTTTTCTTCTCTCTTCTCAGTTCAGATTTCAGTTTCTTGCTCTTAGCATTTTGAGCTTGTAAACTCATTTGTACTCAGTTCAGACAGATTCACTCTTTCAGTTTCAATAAATCAGCAAAGTTCTTCTCATTTCTTGTCTCAATCTTGTAACAACAATTTGATGTCTTTGTGTTTTCAAGTCTGAAACCTTATATGTCTTGCTTTTATGAGTTTTTTGCACCTAATTTCATGTTTTCAGGTTGTCTGATTTATTAAATGCCCTTCAAATCTTCATACAAATTACTGATGAAATCATGTACCAATGAGATTGTGAGAGCTATTGTAATAGGGGAATTGTTGTGAGTAGTAAAATCTAGGTTTTTTAGAAATAACAGTTAATCATCAGTTAGTGTTAGATTTCATTTTCAAGCTATCCTTATATCCCCTTTCTTAGAAAATACTTAGAATAGGATCCATCATTCGAGAACCAACTCACTCTGGAGACTCCTTCTTCGTTCAGATCACCCACATCTGAAGAAGGTTTCCATGTGTCATTAGATTGTTAAATCTTGTATTCAGTAGGGTGCAAATCTAATTGATAACATTATCTTCAAAAAAATGTTTCTAAGTGCCATGGTTTTTGAGCAATCGCTCATTGAAGTTTGTTTCCTTTTTGTAATTTGGTCTCTTAAGAGATCGTCGATGCATTGTAGCTCAGACCACTCTGGCATGTTTGGGTATGAAACAAGACCTTTCCTAGCATAAACCTACCCATTCATATGTTTTGGAACTATCAGTTTGGTCACACGATGAACAAAACAAAATTTACACCTCCTTGCAACTTTACACTGCATGTATCTAACACTTTTTCCATCAAGTAAAAACTTGACACCACGGGAAAACGATTCAAAGATATCAAACGCTGAGAGAGTTTATTGTAGAGAGGCCCTATGTGATCTAGTACCTTTAGATAGAATTTTTCTAAGTGCCATGGTTTCTAAGTAATAGCTCATCAAATTTTGATGCCTATTTGCACTTTGGTCTCTTAAGAGATATCGTTGGTGCATTATAACTCAGACCATTCCAAAAATTTTGGGTGTAAAAAATTTGACCATTCCTAGTGTAAACCTACCCATTCAGACATGTTGGAACTATTGGTTTGGTTGTATGATGAATAGAACAAAAGTTACACTACCTTACAACTTCTCATATTTTAGATTGCAACTCTCTCTCAACAACATTAACCTCCTTTTCTTTGATGATAAAATATTTTTCTTATCTTTTAATTACTTTTCTAAGTGGTTAGTTTTAGTCTTTAGTTGTTTTGCTTCAATTACTTGTTGCTCTAGTTAAGAATTGTCATTTTTCCATTGCACATACTACACGCCCACCTTCCTTATCTTCTCAAGAGCAAGAAGAATCTCTTCAATCAATACATTATCTATCTCATTCACTTTCATCTGATTCTTTTCAAGTTTTTTTCTAACTGATTCATTTTTCATTTCATACATTCTAGTACCTATTGCCTCTAGATTTGGAATGTGGATGATACATATACATTTCAAGCTAAAACCTAAAAAATCCTAAAGAACACTTTTCTAACCCACAACTACATTTTGATCAGTAACACTCCTATGTTGAGATTACAAAAACCCACCTACACTCATATAGAGACTCATCACTATACCTAAATGGATCTTGACAACACTTGCACACCACTAAGGGAACCACATAACGCCATTTTTACTTGATAGTTCAACACAACAAAAGATGGTGAATGTAATTTTTATCACATAAATATGCATTTATCCTTGAATAGTGAAGCGCAACAAAAGATAGTGATGTCATTTATCACATTAATATGAATTTTGACTTGATAGTGAGACAACAAAAGATGGTGATGTCCTAGTTGAAGTCCCTTAAGGGTATCCTTTATTTGTTGCACATATTGGGCCAAATTACATGTGAAGTTGAAGGGTGGTTATTGATTGGTAATTGGATAAGGGAGATTGTGAGGATGATATATGTTGGTATTGATAAGATGGAGAAATGGGATTAGAAGATTGGATGTGTTGATGGGTATATGAGATGGGACTAGAAGTTTGGAGATGATATGATGAGTTAAATGGGATAGATGTTGAGATATGAGGAGAAGGGATATAATATTGAATATCATAATGATATAATGGTTGGGAATCTTAGAACCTTGTGATAGGCATCCAAGAGAGGAGAGACCTAAGAATGATGAAATGGAATGAGGATGATTAAGGATGATTGGGTAGACCTTGGATTTGACATGATGGATGTAAAGGAGATAATTATAGAATGGATGGAAAAGGGATAATGATAAAATGGACGGAAAAGGGGATTATGATGAAAAGGGAGATACAAGACCAATATTTTGTCAAGCTAAACTAGATCATTGATTGATGATAATGAGGTTTTCTTAGACTAGACTTTTATAACCGTTTAGGCAAGGATTGGAGTTTCTCACTCAAGCTTGGATAATCACTTGACTAAGTCTTGGATAGAGGATGATTTTTATTACTTGAGCTTGGATAATCACTTAGAGAAGGCTTGAATATTCTTACTTAGTCTTGGATAATCACCTAAGCAAGGATTTGATGATGGTTGTGATGACTAGCTTATGATAATGGATGAAAATGCTAAGATGAGGGAAAAATGATATATTTTGGATGGATGTGATGGAAATGGTTGATGTTTCAAGTGAAATTATGGTTGAGGAAAGGTCTCCCAATTCTGCTCCAGGGCTGGAAAGTTCAAGTTTACAAATTGAGGTTTCAAGATGGTCAAATGGTGAAACCATAAATATGCATATAATCTACCCAATATTCATTGTATATGTGTACAAATGCATCAGGAAAAAAAGAAAAAACTTAAGTTTAAGTGGGGTAGTAAGTCCTTCCTATTCGATATGAAATTTGGGACCAAAACATAAGTAAAGTTGAAATATAGAAATGAAAGGTCTAACCATCATCTACAATACATTAATATCAATAACATGACTTTACAAATTCAATGTGCATACTTAGAAATTAATCCAACAAACCATCTGGGTTTTCTCTACTCTTTATTGTGTGAATTGTTTCATGGTCAGACTCACACACCTTCCACACGGTCTTGTTCAAAGGTCTATCCCGATATTGCATCAAATGAACATTGGATTCCATGACAAGGTTTGAGTAATGAAGAATATTTTGATGCATGTCAAAGTCCTAAAATAGCCAAAAATTAACACTCTTATGTGGGTACTTTCTAAGCCATATTCTAGTAACAACCACTGAACCTATAGGGTATTCAATGTTTTCTCCATCTGTAACTGGGGCCTCCAATTTCTTTTTGGCCTCAACACAATGACACAAGTAACAATATGTTTCCTCTTCATTGTCTTCATCTACAATAAAGTTGCATAAAAATACCCTGCATTGATATGTGTAGAAAATTAGATGAAATTAGTCAAGATTACAAAAACATTACAAAGTAAGATAACATTAGGAATTTCAAAAACTATGGAAGTAGATATATTACCTGGTTGAACTAGATCTGATATGTGGTCAATTCAACTAATGATTCCATTTGTATCAGTTCCAGTGTCATCGGGGGTTGATATGTGTCAAGTGGGCTAAGAAAACTTAACCACCATTCATCAACCCACTCCTTTGACTCACACTCATTCTAGGCTATGAAGAAAAAAATCATGTCATCTTTCGCATATGGATACTTCATGAATTTTCATTTGATCTTCTAAAAGAATACAACTCACTAGGTCATGTCAGTATACAACAATCCTCATATTATACAATGTTCGTATCATCTATCAACCAAAAAAATATATGAAATGAAGACTTACCTTCATTATCTATACCCATCGAAGCATTACACCACTCGACAATTGATTTTACATCTATCAACTTTGCATTCTCTTTATACTTTAACTCTTCTTGTGCTATGGCTCTTTTGATACATGATCTTGCATCATCGTGCTCCCCTTTCCATGCCTAACCTCACAAAATTTCCACGTATGTTGAACACTTGTAATATTATGCATCCTACTCAACCAATAGAGCATGTGTGAGTTCTTGAATTGTGATGCACAGTTATCTGACCATATGATATGTTGACTAAATGATATGCCACTTCTAACCAAATCATTGTAGAACACCTGAAAAAACCTTAGACAAACTCTATAGAATGTGTGCAATCATCACTAATATAAAAATGATACTCCCTTATGATCTTTTTGTCATCCTTTGTACTATCATTGGCATGAATGAATGTTATGTGCACAAATATAGAAACCTATGTGGAGTTGTAATATTGTGATTTCACCTCACATTGTGGCTATAGATTGTAGTTCTCTACAAAGTCGACAACTAAAACAATGCTACCAAGTGGAAATTTGTCCTTGCATAACTTGAATTGCAATTCCAACCATTGATCTCTATGGGTATGCCTTGCATACTCATACACTATACTGTCACAAAATGTAGACATAAACTAATACACTAGAATCTTCTGAATAACCAAATAACAATTTTTTGCTTCTTTACCATCTTTTTTATTGTAGGCCACTATTTTATACTTGTTGAACTCTACTAGTTCATTTCCAACCATATGTGTGCTTTCCATATGTTCACATATTGGCATACGTTGCAAGCCACCAAAATGCTAACATGTCCCATCCAAGCATAATTTCCTATAGAATATTCAAGACCTTCCTCTCTTTCACATAAAATTATTGATATGAAGTCTCTTGAAGATGTAGGTGGGGAATGTATGCCACAATCCTGCGAAACATTGTTAGTATGCAAATCTAAACATATAGACTAATAAACATCAAAGTGGTTAAAAATTTCAATATGTACTCTACAAAAACAAGTAGTGAGTGTGATTTATTTTGACATAGAAAGGTTTTAACGCTTCAAAATATCTTTGAAATTTTTTAATTTGAGGATACATCTCTAGAAATTTATCAAAAAATTGTGTTTGAGTCCTATCCAAAAAATTCTTTGGATGTGGCTCACGGTTTTGACTACCGATTCTCCTTCTTACCATGCCCTTTTATTCATAGATAACCTTGTGTAATTCTTCCAAAATTCTTCAATTAGTGATCTCAATGCTTCAACAATTGGTTTATCTTTTCATGGTAGTCTCCCTAAGAATGCCCATTATTCTTTGTCATCGATGTCCTTGATATTTTGGTGCCTTCCAATGGCTCTTGATAATTTTTTTATTAATTCTAAATGCTTGACTTATCTTTCTAATGAGACAAGATTTCTTCATTTGATTACTTACTATTGTCAATGTAATGACACATCATGTGACATTACTATATTTTGTGTGAGGTGTTATCCATACTCTCATAAGCACACATTAGATTCTTGTCATAACCCAATTTTATTGTATATTTATCATAATATGGTAAATTAAATTATCGAAAGAAATTCAATAAAATATTAAATGAAGATTCTGGAATATTCAAAAAATTGAATGAAAGAAGTTGACTGATGTTGAATTTGTGAACTTTTGAAAATTATTTTATATGTTATCAAGAATTGAATGTTACTGATCAATTTGCAAGTGCAAGTGTGTGTAGTTGCAGGGTGATAGGTTGAAGGACAAGAACACAGTTGAAGTAGGATTGTTTAGCCGAATCAAATGGTGAGCCAGTTGGAATCTAGGTGCACATACCACAAATGACATGATGACTTGCATTTGAACTAATTTGCATATATAAGAGAACATGATGTCCTAACTTGAACTATTTCAGTGTTTGCAAATGAATGACTTGTAGATTAAAATTTGTCTACTTAAACTTTGTGTTTGAAGGAAACAAAAGAGAGTATTGTAAATAGAATTCCTTTGCTTGTGTAAATATATACACATATATATACATATATATATACGTGTATGTAAATCAAACACATACATAAATATATATATACATAAATATATATAGATACACACACACACACACACACACATATATATATATACATTATTTGAATACATGGTAAGTATGAATGAAATAAAATAAATATGTATACATATACATGTATACGAACATTTATTTATATTTACGTTTAAAAATTCATATCAAATTCAAATTCAATAACTGATACATTCATATCAGACTGAATGGGAAATCAAGCAACAATCTTGAGGTCAGCCCACAATGGATGTGGCCTACTGAAAAACATAAAGGTAATACTCAAAATAGAGGTCGATGACTATGGTAGGTAACACCCAACTGCATGCAAAAGAAAAAGACGTTTTGTTTCTATTTTGGAATGAACAGTGGGAGGGAAAAATAATAGCGAACTTGGGGAAAGAATCATCCCATAGCAAGGAAAAAAGTAGAGAAAGTCAAAGTAATAGAAATATCATAGGCAAGCCTCATTCAAAAGCTTGAAATATTGAGGTAAATCGATTCCTTTGAAAAAAATTGATTTAAATATCTTTATTTTGGAAGTCACTGTACTTTTAAGAGAATTCACTAGGCACAGTAAAATGTATTCTTGTGACTTTGTGTTCAGCCTTGAGTTGAGTATAATGTTTGCTCAACCATCTTTTGGGGTCGCATGGCCTACGACCTGCTTGTAAAGAAGTGTCTTTGATGGAGCCTTATCGGCTGGACCTATTGAAGGTTCAGATGAGCACAACAACAGTAAACAGAATATTACTATTCTGCTCTCCTAAAAGAGAAAGAATAATGCATGGATATCTAACTCCCAAGGTCTTTGTAATCAGTTCTCGACTATGCTGATTTCACTCAATGGTTGATGTGAACTATAATGTTCAAGGGGCTTGCTGGTGTTGAGCTTCTGGATTGTTCTAAGATCAACCATAAATTCAAACCTACTTTAACTGGGTTTTTTAAAGAAACAAAAAAAGATAGATCAAAGCTTTGGAACCGAAGAGAATGATAATCCATCCAACTTAACCAGACTTGTTACCTTTCAAGGAATTCCTAACTAAAACTGCAGAACAAAATCAACTTGTGATTAACACACAGTTTCATTCATTCACAGTGCTAACTTCAACAGCAGATTACAAATCACTATTTAAACAAAACATAAAATAAAACTTCATTCCTTGAAAGCTTCTCAAATCAAATGATTCACCCAAGATAAATATCGTTCTAGAACACAACATGAAGTAGATTTAAATCTGGTTGCTTCTACTGTTAGTTAAATAGATAAGCAACATTTACAAATCTGGCACAATCACCAGTGTACAGAAAACCTATGTCTTCAGATTGTTTCCATCTATACTAAGAAAACTTGAAAGATACATCATTGTTTATGCTGAATCTAACTCCTAACTAAGAAGACAAAAGAAGCTCCCATTACGAAGAAACAGGATGCAGTTCTATCTCCTCTATCTTTCAGAAAATCTCTATTGCTGAAAAATCTATGCCTGTCTCTATATATCCTTCTTTTTCTACTATTACTACTGGTTTCTAAAAATCTCTCTATCTCTTCTAAAACTTGTACCCTACTAAAAGAGGCAAAAATTCCATATATACAGAACATGCCAAAAAAGAAAGTCGGCCCCTATTTTAGGGTTTTACAAAATATTGGTTGGCCCTCAGATCTTTTTGGAATGAAGTTAATGTTGCATTCAATGTGTATCCCCGTGTCCATGTCAGTGAAGGATCGCCCTTAGGAGAAGCCTTCACATCTTTTACAACCACAACATTAACTTCTGGCCTCTATGTCCACCTTTAAACTTCCATCAGAGCTGCCTTGAATGCCCTGAAGTATTACCATTAATATTGATCTACCCTTTTGCCAATAGAGATCCCAGCTGTCACTGAGACTCATGGCCTTTTCTTCCTTTCAGCCTTCTTTCTGCAAGTTGACCATCTTCTGGAAGCAGCATCAAATTTTCTCGTTGGATCTCCACACCATTGTTCACCAAGCTGTTCCATCATTTTTGATCTTAGAGTAAGTCCATGTCGTTTATGCTCTATTGATCTTTTTCGCAGGGGTAGTCAATCAGTCAAACCACCAATGGTTCTCCTTTAGCTTCTTTTGATTGGTTGAACACGTTCCATGTAGGATTTCCAAGGGTCAAAATATTCTTCAAATAGAATGTCGGTGGGACACTAGCTGTGTCTACCCGGTGCGATTATACTCTACAACAACATTGACATAGCATACAACTATGGGTGAGACCTCATATCGAATGCAAAAGTTATATCGATATCACAAAAACCATTGGCAAGACAATCGTTATCAATCATAGGTCATAGCAAGTTCCCATCAGTCACACCGATATCCCCTTTCTATTGGAAAATATATCGCTATCGACAAGACTCCCCATTGTCGGCAAGACTTCCTATCGAATGCAAATTCTCGGTGATGAGTCCTATCATAGCCACATATCTATCGGCGAGACACCATTCTCTTGGAAGGACCTCATATCGAACCCTTCATCCTTTGGCAAGACACCATCAGGTTAGCCAGACATCACGGCGGGCAGCCAAAGTTATAGCGATATTCCCTTTCATCCCCAAGACAATCACACTCGGGAAGACATCATATCGAGCCCTTCATGTTACACCGAAGGCACAAAACATGTTGGCGAGAATACCACCAGTCGACGAGATATCATGTTGAGCTCTTCCATTCTCCCCGAGCTCATTTCATTTCGGTAAGACCCTACTTGGTCGGCAAGACCTTTCGCCAAGCTCAAAACACTACGCCGAAGGAGGAATCCATCGGTGTGACTAACAACCATTGACGAGATAACTCCCTGATGACACCTCTTTTCACGGAGACCTCACCTCTTTAGCCAGACCTTATGCCGAAGGGATAACCTTTCACCGAGATATTATCAGGTAGGCAAGACCTTTCATCGAAGCCACCTTATTTCAGCGAGAGCTCTATCAGTCGAGAAGACTTTACCCTGCCGTCCAGACATTATGGCGAACTCAAACCTTTCGCCAAGACACTTCATCAGTCGGCAGGACTTTCCTCAGTCAGCAAGACGTTATGCCGAAGGCAACTCTCTCAGCGAGACCTTCCCATGTCGGCAAGACATTTCCCTGATGCGATTTTGTTTCAGCGAGAGCTCATTCCAGGATGACCATTCCATGTCGGCGAGACCCTATCGGGTCGGCAAGACACTACACCAAACCCTTCATCTTTTGGTGAGCTCAGACCATTTTGGGGAGACTTGGCTTGGTTGGCAAGACATTACCCCAAATCCATGCCCTTATGTCGAAGGCATCACCTTTTGCTGAGACCTCAGCAGTTGGCCAGACCTTTCATCGAAGCTACCCCCTTTCGCTAAAACTTCTATCAGTCGGGAAGACTTCTCCCCGAACCAAGTTCTTTCGGCGACGCTAGCCTTATGCACAACAGTCGGCGAGACTTCAGCATGTCGAGGAGACATATAAAACCCACGACGATTAAAATTTCTAGTCGACTGGTATATTTCAAATGAATACAACACACTGCTAGTCGGCAAGACAATAGGAGGGTCTCAGCGACTTTCTTCTTGAGGAGTTTTATGCCAAATCTGACTGAGGCAGGCTTTCCAATTGAGTTCCTTGAGAAATACCATCAGGTGTAAGATTTAATCCTACAACACAAATGCCTCCATTAGTCCTCAAAGCATATAAAATACACTATTGTTCATCATGCCTTCAATTTTAACAAAAAAAAACCCAACTCTGGCGAAGCAGAACCAAAATCTGATAGAACAAAAGAAAAACTCAAGAGGAAAACAAAAGAACTCCTAAGACCAAACCAGACAACCAAAGGAAAAGAAAACAAAAGAAAAAGGGGGTCCCGTTTTGTTCCAGAATAAAATGGGGTGGTTATGCAAGGCATAACAAGACCAAGGCTTGAGAACCTTTCAAGGTGAGATTGTTATGTTAGCTTGCACAATTATGTTAGCCATATCTTGGCGATCAAAATTTTATTCTTATAGAATATTCTTTCATTTTAACTAGTATTGTAGTGGTTCAAATGTCAAACCCATGTAAGGTATATAAACCTTGTGTGTGTGTGTATATATATATATATTCAAATGTATCATCTATGTTTTCATTTATCTGTGTCACCCTTCTATTATTGGCTAAGCCGGAATGGTAAGAGGGTCGAGTGTATTTCTTTAAAAAGTGATCAATGTTGCATATAGAGGTCACCATCAATCTTGAGAAGACGATGGGATGATAAGGTCTGGTTATTTAAAACCATGATAGGTATGATCTTCATGATCAATGATATTATTCTCTTAGAAAAGATATAGAAAAGAGTCTGTATGTCGAAACTTGTATGTGATACAGACCCAGCTAGATTTTGGGTAATCTTGAAACATGACCCATAGTCAGTAGGGGAAAAGATGAACCTATCATACAGGGCAGTCATTTGTAGAATTACCAAGAAGGCCTTGAATATGGTCTAGAAAGGGGTTGAGTTAAGAAAGAAACCCTGGTAACCTTAGACATAAGTATGGATGCCCAGTTTCAAATCGACAAGTATGTTGAACCAGTTCATTATAATATTTGCATAATTTCTCTTGAACTTTAAATTATCATTTATATGGAACAATAGAAATTCTGATAGCCTAATTTTTCAGAGGAAAATTAAACTATTTTATTTGAAATGAAAGACGGGAGAGCTATAGACAATACTTTTACTGAAAAACAACATTGTTATTTCTCTATTCATTGAAATAAAACTTGTTCTGTTTAAAAACAATACTTGTTATGTTCAAACAATGAATGTTCATATGTAAATAGATTTTTTTTATATCTGTTTAGTTGGAAATAGTATTCGTTCTATTCAAATAATGAATGTTCATATGTAATCAACTTGTTTTATGATTGTTTAGTAGGAAACAATACTTGTTCTATTTAAACAATGAATGTTCTTATGAAAACAACAATGTTAGAGGATCATAGTTGTGAGAATGCAATAATAGTATGTGTGAAACTGTTAGCATAGACTTGTTCAGATTATTTATTTTGACAAGAAATGTCAAGGAAATACTATTTTAAGATTACAAATCTGAATTAATGATTATTTTAGAATATACGAACAAACTTTAACATTAAGTAGGAACATATATGTGGATGCACATAGACTTCATCTATGTACATGCACATACTTGTGACATACCTTCTTTTGTTTTTAGTACATTTTTAAAAGGAAAATTCTTATGATGAAAAGTATATAATAGTCATAAGAATGATATGACTGATTGTTGAATTACTCTGTGAATCATAGGTCTGATTTCTGTTAGAGTAAAAATTAGTATTCTATTTTCTTCTTTTGAAGACAGTTGTGAAAGAATGTTTTAAATACTTGAACAAAATAGTGGTACCTTAGTTGACTAGAGCACCTATGGGTAGATGCTGCTAGAGGGTAGATAGATTTTATGAGATGTATAGTAGAAAGTTACCTTTTGGAATGGGTGCCGAAATGGAGTTCAGAGAGTATAGGTTTTCTTTACCAAAACCTATTGTTTGATTTTGTTGCAACACACTTATTATGCTTGGCCAAGCAATATAGTTCATTATGTATGTATGAATGAACTTTGTGATTTTACTCTTTGCTATTCCTAGCATAGATCTTGCACTTTATTTTCTAACATGTAGATGGAAATTGCATGTTGATGTTTGGGAACGCACCAGATTATACCTTGCAGATTGTTCTCTTGCTAAACTTGCCATGCAGGTTCAGGCATTCTTCAAGTCAAAAGAATATCAGGGAAGCGTAAGCTTCATGGTTGGGTGGTAAAGCACTTCAAGCATGTTCTCATCCACCAGTGGAGGCGAGCATCAAAGAAGAACCTTAATTGTTCACAAGACTGTTATAGTCTAAGATGTAACTTGATGTAATTCATTCTTGTACTTGATGTAATGTGTACAATGTAATGACTTTGTGGCCTTAGGAGCCAAGTCAAACTTGAATTGTAATTTGACTTTTAAAGTGAATGTAAGAATCTTTGACTCATTTTAAATGGACATGTGTAGCTATGATTGACTTTAGCCACTAGTTGTGTCTTTTTAATTTGGAGTATACTCATGTGTCATTTACAATAATATTAATTAAGTAATAATTTGGAATGGGTTATTACAATTCTTCACAATAAATTTTTCACTTGAAGCCTCTGATGTTCTCAACCCAAGGATCTTCATGATGGACCTAAACTTTATACTTTGTATCATTTCAACAAATAGTTGGCATCTTTTGGTCTCATTTAATTTCTCAAAGTACACTCTCCAAATCTTATTAGTATATCTTCTACAAGTGTGCTTTGGAATATTATCTTCCATTGGCTGCAAAATATTCTCATCAATATTAATCAGATACTTGGGCTTTCCATGCAAAATTCTAGGTGGTGTTCTCAAAGGTAAATTTTGCTCAACATTAGGAATTTCATCAATATTTAAATGATTTTGGATAGATGGCATCCCTTCGATCGAAGATGGAATAGATGACATACTTTGAAGTTGAGATGGGAAAGATGCATACCTCCTTCTTCATATGTGAGTGATGATGTACTTTCAACTCATGATGCGGTAGATGGTGTCCCTCCATCTTGACTTGTGGTAGAGGACGTGTCTCCAACTATGGTATTCAAATCTCTCATAGCACAATTTTTTTGCATTCGTTCCCTTTGTGTTGCCAATACCATATCTCTCATTGATGGTTGAGGTTCCTCTTCAATTGGCATGTCTTCGACTATTGTGTCCAATTTCCTCTTTTGACAAATTTCTCTCATATTTGTTTCTTTCTTTGCATTCTTAGCTTCTTGTTCTTCCTGTGTTGTTTAATCCTTGATTGTTTCCTTCACATGATGAAGAATTTTATTTGTACCATGAAAAAGAGATAAATATTAGTTCCACCATAGTACTATAGAGTAAATAAAAAACTTACACAAATCTGAAATTTGTGATGAAATTACAATACACACAATATATGACAGTCCAAAAGAGGCATGAGGAGGGGTAGTAAAGGGCATTAAGAGGGAAGAAAAGGAGTGCAACAAAATCCATTCAACTCAATGACACATGTGTCATTATACAATTCAAACAAATCCATACAAATAAATGAAATATTTGTTGTTCAACCCTTCATACAAAATCCATACAATCATCATGTAGAAAAGTAAATATATCTTAGCCATGATCAATAAATAAGTACACTAAGAACACATGGTAGGAGTTTGATGCAACCTTCAAACAAAACCCATACAATCTCTATGACATTTATAATCTCATTAGAAACTCAAATAAAACCTATACAACTCAATGACATATATATTATTAAAACAAAATAAAGCTAATACAATCAAAACACACTATCATAAATATTGCTAACCATGATGCATGGTTAAGCACACTAGACACATAATGTAGGAGTTTGATGCACTATATTCATGATAGAAGACTCACTCAAAAGGTATGAAAATCAAAGGATACTATATCATTCAACCTTAATGCACACCATATATGACATATCAAATTTAATACATTACACACTAGAGTTGATGTCACTCAACCATGGTGAATGCACAAATACACTAGGCATGACATAATAGTTTCATGTATATTATCTGTATAAGTAATTTCATTGTTCCTAATGCATAAGTGAACTAGGACACACCATAAGACTAAATAGCATGTGTGGTATTTGATGATTGACATAAAATCCTTATAATCAATTACGCATAGTTAATATCATCAATCCTAATCCATAAGAACACTAGGCACATTGTGCAGCCTTTGTGGCATATTTCGTTTCATCTCTAACCACCAAAATCGCTAGATATTCACCATATCAGACGTTAACCAACATTTTCATTTGGAATATTTTTCATATATAAGTGAATATTGCTAGTTTGGGGTGAAGCTAAAGTTGTTTCCCAGCCATAAAGGGTTTGACAAGTTTGCAACGATTACTTTAGAGAGTGTGAGGAAGATGAGGGAAATGTTGCAAAGGGAGCCTTCAAGGAGGTTAAAATTTGTTTTTGGCGGTATTTGTGGATATATACTCAATTCAAATTGTGGTACTAAAACTCCCTAAAGACATACCTTCTACTATTTATAGAGAAGAATATAATGACAATAGTTCCTACTACAATGAGTTTAGTAGAGGACATTATAGAGGAAGAGATTAAGGTTAGAGAAGGGAAGAAAGGAAGAAACTATGTGGATATTGCAGCAATGCAAACCATGATTTTTTTGGTTTCCCAAGAGCTTCATGATACTATAAGAGCATCCAAACCACTACAAAGAGTGAAGAATTGTCTAGGTTAAAATGTGTTGAGGGGTTAAGGTTATAATGAGAATTTTCAAAGGAACCCCCTTGAATACTCATAAATTTTAAAGAGTTAAAAAAAAAATGATGAACATGTAATATGCATTTTAACATAATCTAATCTAATCCCTTAGCAAAATATAATGCATTTGATTAAGGCTATGTATGTTGAGCACTCATAATTGGGAATACTTAGCAAAATGTAATCCCAAAATCAACATGATAACAAAACCAAAGCATTGTATTAATCATGTATGATAAGGGATGATAAAGAAACATAATAGAATGAACGAAAATGTAAAGAACATGTATAAAGACTTGAAATACCTTAAAAACAAAGATTCAAATGGAGAAACTACCCAATTATGTGTAGTCTTTTTTCTTCTTGCATCAATATCCTAAAAAAATTGAGCTTTTCACTAACTTGCTTCCTTTTCAACATTCAATTGTATATAACTCTAATAGAATTACTTAAAACTATACAATTAACAATGTATAATGTTAAATTATAACAATTCAATCATAATTAACACTATAACACTACAAATATTGAAACTTGAGTTGAGATAATCAAATTTGATGTAAAAAATTGTTATTTACTCCCTAAGTTGGAAAACTAGAAAAAGGTGATGGAAAGTTCATGCAAAGGTGGTGCAATGTGTAAAATTTACATGTGCTCTTCCCAACAACATCAAAAAGCATTTTTTTATTGGATCACACATAAAAGAAGGAGAATAACAGAGCATGTGGGCTTGGATCACGGGTGTCTTGTGTAATGCCTCGCCGTGTTAACCCCAAAGGACAACAAAACACCGCACATTTTTTTTTTTTTGAATGTGAAACATTGTATAAGATGGAAATGTACAATCTTAACATGAAAAGCGATTATGCATTTTCAAAGCTATCTACATCCTTTGGGGTACATGGAATAGTCATTACAAACATAGAACTTTTATCCAGATGAAAGCAAAAGAGAAACATAAGGATAACATACATTCATCCATAATTATAAGAGAGATACAAAATTTTATTGAGATTCAATTCATAGTTTCATGTTACAATTGTGGAGCATATTTCCACAGATAATAAACATCAAAGATACAATAGAAACATTAAATAGAGCTTCCCTTATATCATGGGGAAGATTACATTGAGTACATAAATGAGGTTTATGGTACCAAAAGGAAGGAAATTCTTCATCCAAGGAAAACTCTGGAATTCTGCATTCGCATCTGTCTCACGAACACATCTTGGGAACCCAATGGGTGCATAGCACGTTCCACCCGACCATGTGGACCCGAAGGTCCACCCCCCGTGCTAGGAAATGACAAGAAAGGGTCCACATCCAACAAGATCAAGTAAACAAGACTAACATCAACACTGACATAGAACAACATCCCATCGTACATCAACAAGCACATTGACAAGTACATCAACAAGTACATCAAGTAGTATATCGACAGGTACATCATCACGTACATCAACAAGTACATCAACAAGTACATCAAAAGTACAACAAGTACATCAAAAGTACATCACAAGTACATCAATAAGTACATCAAAAGTACATCAATAAGTACATCAACAAGTACATCAACAAGTACATTGACAAGTACATCAAAAGTACATCGTACATCAGTACATCAACACTTCTAGAGGCTACCAAGCAAGGAAGAGTAAATGGATACTGTGGGAGAGTGTCATCGCATGGCCTTACATGGATTATCCAGGCAACCTATCACAAGGTACTGCCTCCATCTATGGTTATCCAGGCAGCCTATCTCAAGGCACCGCTCCATAGGGTGACTCATGCGGAACCACTTACCTTTCGTGAGGACAAGGTAGTGATCTTACCAACCAGGTCTTCTCATCCCATCCTTAGTCTGTGAAAGCACTAACGGTATGGGTGAGGCACATCATTAATCTTGTTTAATGTTTTAGCTACCCAAACCCACTAGTTTATTAATTATATTATCACTTGTTTAGGAAACTCTTCCATGGGTTACCCTAACAGCCACTTTGTGCGCCGGCCCCCATGAAGAGCCACCCTCCCCAACAGTTCCACAACAAAGCTCACAACCACAAGGGTGTACCAAACATAAAAGCCATAAAATGAAAACACATGCGAGGCATGTACCATCTCGCTCATAATCACCACCAAAATGCAAAGAGACCATGAAACAAGGTACACCCATGAGCTCAAAATAGAATCACAATCAATGGAATCCAAAGGTCCATTCACAAGAATATTCAATACACATAAAAAGGTTCCCATTGCCTCTGGAAGTCTAACAGCATATCACCCATGGCTATCAAAAGGAAGTAACTTAAACATTTGGGTTCCCATTATACCGAAAATATGTCTAGACATAAAATTACCCAAAGGGTTAAATAAAACAAGAGGGAAATATGAACAACAATGAATCGTTAGTATGCATAAAGAATCAATTCCAAAGAGTACTCAGATTGACTAAATAACAATCTAACATATACAAAATAAAATGTAAATAGCTCCTCACTTATACATAAACATCATCCAATCCTACTCAAGATAGTGTAAAGAATTATTATATGATTAACTATAATTAAGTGCATTTCATATCATAATGGCCTTAAAATGAGGAAGCCCTAGAATATAGTATTCATTTAATTACTTTTAAACTAATTAACTTTAATTAAAAATTTACTGTCCTCCTTAGCTAATTCTAATTTTAATTCCAATATGAAAACTTTTATCATAATCACAATCCAGTAAAAGAAATTGTAAATAATTTTAACTTAAATAATATGAAATTAATTCTAATTTTAAATTCATCTGCAAATAGATCTAGCCCAAATGTGAGAGGAAACTGTGAAATAAAGGAAAATAATAACATTACTTCAAAAATATTTAAAATTTTAAATATAACCCATATATATATATATGTTAATCAAAATGATAAATTTAATTCAAATAAAACATTTTATTTTTATTTTTTATTTTTACTGCAAATCAAAATATTATATACATCCAAGTACTCATCACATAGTAAATAAAATTGTAGATGGATCTAAGATTAAATAACTCAAAATTAAAATAGACATAATTTTTTTTTTTAAATCCGAAAGAAATTAAATGCTAACCAAGTTACTCGTCACATAGTAAATAAATTTATAGATGGATCTAATATTAAATAACTTGAAATTAAAATAGACATAAATATCTTAAAAATCTGAAAGAAATCTGAACGCTAATCCATATAACTATTAATTATTTAATTCGATAATTGAATTACTCCAAGAAATCATTTAAAATAGAGAAATAACAAATAAAATAATTATTTGTTATATGTAATAAAGCTGCAAAAATGTATAGCAGCAACTATGTGGGTGATATAATGCATATATGTAATATGTAAAGTCAGATTGTATGTAGCCAAACACAACAGCTATAAATTGCTGCCAATCATGCGCAAAATGCCTTATCAGGCAAATGTATGTAACATCTGATTGAAAGGTGTATTGATTTGATGCACTATGTTTAATAAAAAAAAACAAATAAAATAATTATATTATTTCTTGTGAAATATATATATATATATATATATATATATATTTATTTAAAGAATCATGGAACTTATCATGGTGCTTTATTTTTGGTCTCTATATCATTTCTTGCTGGGTATTACAGCAGTTAAAAAAAATCTCAAGGAATTTTCAAGGAAATGTAATTGACGGTGTAAGCCAGATTTTGCACCAGATTTCACATACCTTTCCAGCATCCTCTGCACTTTCGATTAGGATTTCTAACATAGGAGATGAGGTGTGACAGGCTGTGAATGGGCTCAGGAAGGCTTTTAATGCCCCCACAATTTCCTATAAAGAAGTGCTACAGCTGAAAGAGATTGTTAAAAGGATGAGGGAGATGATTCATGCCTCTACAGTCATTTATGTTTGAAGTGATGAAGTTGTGGAGGGTATTTGGAAGATTATTAAAATTTGAGCATCCTACAGAGTCTAAATTTTGCAGCTGAGATAGGTCACAAAAAGTATTAGGGAGATTATATAAAATATATAACAGTAAGAGAAATACCCCAACGTCAAAGGTGAAAGGAGTAAAGGGTTTGCAGCCAAAGAATAAACATGGGTGGGGTTAAATTAAAATAGAGCATGAAGAATAGCAATATAAATTACCTTCACCCCCTTTTGGTGTTTCCTAAAAATACATTGACCATCTGTGGTAGCTTGATAGTAAATAAATAAATAAATAAATAAATCAAGAAGGTGATTTAAACCTTTAAACTTCCTATTTTGTTTAAATGCTGCAAATGACACGAGCAGACAATGGAAATAAGAGAGATTACCTAAACCTCTACAACACTCTGAGTACAAGTGTTTCTGTTGTAACCAGATGCCAACAGTATGAGGAAGGTTTTATAAATTATTATGCCTTTTTCCTATCTATAAACTACAGCTATGAATGATTTTCATGGTATCTAAATGGCTGAGAGGGGAGAAGGAGCGTACCTATTTACTGCAAGAAGGCATTCTAAGTGCAGCAGCAGGAATGTGTTTAATTTTCTACGTCCCTCCAAATCTAAAATTTGCAGCTGTGACAGATTGCTAATGATTAAAGGCTGGAATAGGTTGACAAGGAAGTTAGGAAGATTATAGATGGAAATGCCTACATCATTATTTTCCCCCAACATTGTTATATTGCCAAATTGCGAATGCTGTCAGGGAGGTTGTTTAAATTTACACACCCTTCTCAATGAAATTCTGAGACAGTGATAGGCCACCCATGGTATCAGGAAGATTATTTATTCTAAAGAAAGAAGGAATAACTCAACGCCACTAGTGAAGGCAATAAAGACAGTAGCTAATGAAAGATAATGAAGGAATTCAAAAGAAAATTAACGCATGAAGCAAAGAAAGAAATAGAATACATACAGACCTAAGCTATTTTAACTTACAATAAAAAAAAAAATATTAAAGGGACCAACCTGAAGGATTTGCAGTTGGAGATGGGGTTATGCTGAAATTCCCTCTGCAACTCCCTCTCTTTTCCCTTAATATCCTCTCGCCAAGAATTGTTTTTTTTTTCTTTTCCCACCAAATTATTCTATCCCTTTTTCTCCATCACTCCCCAATAAATTGTGAAAAAAAATCCAAGGTTTCTCACTAAAGCCAGGAATACAGGTGGCAAGCTTACCTTTTGTTTTCATTTTACACTTGGCATCTTATGTTTACCTTGCTTAACACTTGGAGGAATTTAACAAAATAGAAATCTACCCCCACTATTCTCGACTACAGTAACGGAAAGAATTACAATGTTAAATTGATTTACTCAAAACTAATTTAACCCGTATTAATTCATGCTTATTAAATTTAATGAAGACTCGGGTGGATAAATTTTTAATATAATTATATAAATACATATACATTTAATTATTATTTATTATTTGAATTTATTTTTAAAAATTTACTTTAGGGGTAATATTATATTACATCCCTCCATCAAATCTAATATTTAAACTTATCAAGTAATTTAAATTTAAATCATAAACTTTGTGAAGTTAAATTAAAATGAACATTATGCAATTTTGTGTTTCATTTAAATTTCAATATAGTTTAACCTTTACATCAATCTAATATTTAAATTATTAAAATTTAATAATTTAATTTATTAAATCCATATTATAAAAATAAGCTATGAAGCTTCAAAACAAGGCCTAAATGGACATAAGCAATGACTATGCCTGATACAAGCACTACATTAATTAACCAATTATCCAGATTGATACACATCCAAATAACATGATAAACGCATCAAGATTTACGACTTAAAATGATCAATCATGAAATAGTATGATACCATAACAGGATGAACTACTGACGGACGACAGACACGGACATGGACACTTCCTTGTCAAATCCTTAAACCACATCATAACCATTGGGTATGTTGGGCACGCTCAGACCCGACGGTGCGGGTGGAGTCGATGCCCGGTACCTGCAGTCCTGCATAAAAAACAAGTGTTGGAACAACATATATATATCTACTGTCAAACACATTGTGAGGGAGAATTGCGGTGTGGTAGGGCACTCACGTATGAGTGATGCAACACCGTCCCCCTCACCCAAAACTCAAACATCATACATAGCATGAAATGAGTATTAAACAGTCTACATAGTCACACAATATAGCATAATCAGGAAAGATGGTACCATGCATCATTATATTATCAACATCATAAAACACTATCATGTGTATCCAAGCAAAACACATAAGCTCAAATAGGAAAACCAATCACCCATGTAATCTCGAGTCTACAACAAACGTAAACAGTATCCACATAGTAACAAAAGAGAACAGTATCATGAGGGGCACTACATCTTGTCTATTTTACCATTTTTAAAGTAAGAAAAAATGTGATCATGTTATAATGTGCTCGTGTGATAATGCGAACGCGTTTCAACTTGCTCTAAAAATAGCCATATTTCAAATTTTCCAAAACGTGCTCACATTTTGAAAAAGTTGATTTTGTAAAGGTTTCTTAACTATTATCATGTGTCAATAGGGGCTTGGATTAAGGTACATCAATGAGACCTATCTTTGACCAATTATGACATCTTATAAGTGTTATGTATGTCTCATTTTGTGTGTGACATGAAGGTTCACCATAATTCCCTATATTCTCAAGCATGTGCATTAACCCTCAACCCTGTATCTTAAATGCTAAACCCTAAACACATTATCCTATAGCCTAAAACCTCAACCATCAACCCTAAACCCTAAAACCTTACACCCTCAGCCCTTAAACCCTAATCTCACCTCTCTCACCTCTCTCTCTCTCTCCCCTTAAACCCTTAAACACTCAACCCTAAACCATCAACCCTTAAACCCTCAACCCTAATCCCTCAACCCTTAAACCCTAAACCCTCAACCTCTATACCCTCAACCCTCAACCCTCATCCATCATCCCTCATCCCTCAACCCTTAAACCCTTAAACCTTTAAACTCTCAACCCTTAAACCATTAATCCCTCAACCCTCTACCCTCAACCCTATACCCTCTACCCTATACATTGGATCCTCAACCCTCATCTCTCTCTCTCTCCTTCCCTCCTCTTCTCACCTTCTCTCTATCTCACTTCTCCCTCCATCTATTGGGATTATGGAGCCTTGCAACATGAGCATGAAGTATGGATGGTTTGTGTTGGTTGTTCCTATGTTGTCATTTATGTCAACATGGTGATAACTATATGGGAAGTATACTTGGTTTACCAGAACCTGTTCTCTATCGGTAATCCTCTTTTGTGATGGATCAATGTATTGGTATTTGAGTTTGGAATTCACCACAAGATCTGATATGACTCTATACTCTTAACCATGTTATCATGACTCATTAAAATAGCTATATCCTATATCTTGAGATGTTTTTTGGTTGTGAGCAAAAAATCATCTCTAACAGAGTTCAACTCTATATTCTACTATTGTTCCTTGCTTGGCATACTATGTGGGAGACTCCACATTTTCTTAAGGTGAACATTCTTATACTACGGTTTTGTTGGTAGTTTCTATGTTGGTATTATGATGGGAAATTAATGTGTTCTCAGATCCAAAAGGTGTTTTATTTGAGGTTTATTTTTTGGCTTAAATAATTGTGTTCTAGCTTAGCTAACTTAGTGTATGCAATACATTATGGAGACTAGTTATGTTTTATGGATGTTAGCTGACTTGGTATAATGCACTACATGGATAAAATGTTTAAATTATACATGGTGCCAAAAAAGAGAGTTTTGAAAAAAAAAATTCATTTAATTAGGCTAACCTAATTGATGAATAAGATATACTGGTATATATAAGATTCCTTGAAGAGAGAATGGAAGTATGAAAAATAAGAGGTGCGAAAAGGATTAAGAGGTATGTGAAGATATGAGCCTAAATTCTTTATCAATTTTGGATCAATGCAAATTAGTTGAGCGACTGTTGTGTGAGGCAGTACTTCATATTATGAGCTTCATTAGAACTAAACCCTACACATTGAAGGTGTATTCTATCAGTTTAATCTTTTGGCAGTGAGCCACTATCTTTGTATCTTGGCAGTTAGCCATCTTTTGTACTCAAGCAATGATCCTTTTCAAGGACTGTGAGTCTTGGAAGTGAGTCCTATAATATTTTGTATTTGGATATAATATATTGTGAGTTAACCCTCACCATGTTTTTTCCCTTTTTGGGTTTTCCACGTAAAAATCTTGGTGTTCATGTGTATGGTTGCATTGACTGGTTTTTATGTTCCTTCTTGTTGATTCAGTTAGAATTATGATAATGATTATATAGATTTTATTGTGGTTTTATGGAATACTGATTCAACCCCCCTCTTAGTATTCCAGATGTTCAATAATTGGTATCAGAGCAAATTTCCTCGAAAGAAGCCTAATAGCTTGAGGAAGGTCCCGAAATTTGAGTATAAGAAATTTTTTCCTCCAGAAGTAGTCTCTGTTGGATATTCAAAAGAAATAAAAGCTCTGAAGGACAAGTTGATGAAAGCAAATCAGTATATTGAAAAGTTGCAAAGTAAAAGTGTTGAAGCATGTGATCTACTGGTTAAGGAAGATGGAATTTTCTTTGGCCTACTGCAACAATTGGATGAGAAGAAAAGAACTGAAGAATGTCAGGAAATTGAAATTCAAAGGAAGATAGATGAATGCATGAAGCTTGAGGAAGAAGCAGAAATCTTGAGATCTGATCTGGAAAAGGAAAGAAGTTTTGAAGATAAATTTAAGATAAGCTCAGAAATTCTTGATGAGTTGATTACTTCTTAGAGACCGACAATGGATAAGAGTGGCTTAGGGTTGAGGAAGGTCAAAGTTCTAAAGCAAAGAAATCTACTGGTAAGAAGACTCAGTGCAAAGATGGAAAAATCAAGGATCTAAGAAGGAACTCTGAAATAACTCATATCAAACAACCTGATGCTAAAAGGTATTTATCTTTCAATGGTGTTTGTTATTCTTGCAAGAAATTTGGTCATAAGGCAAAGGACTACAAAAGTTAAATGAATGATTCTTTATCATTCTCTAGAAAATGTCTTAAGTGCAAGAAGATTGGATATAAACTTAATATGTGCGAAGATAAGTTGAATAAAAGAAAAAATGGAAAGAAGAATGCTATTTGTTGTAAGTGCAGCAATCCATAACACCTTGGTAATAACTGTAGAAGTAAAAATAATTATCCAGCCAAGAAGAATGATCAAATCATTGATCTAGAAGAAGCAAGAAAGGAAATGAAAAATATTTGGAGAAAGGGGGGAGAATTCAAGCAAGTTGAATCATAATCATCAGTCTTATCTATGTCGACCTACGGTGCAGATAATCCCATCAATTTTTGAGTCAAGCAGTGGCTTAGGGGGAGCAATTATCAAAAAATATAAAAAACCCCCTCATCGATACTTGTGTCACATCATGACAAAAGTATATTTAATGTGGTAATGAAATTAAGGAATTTTCTCAGTCACATGTGTGGAGAATGACGCCTGTAGAATTTGAAAGAATGGAGGAGTACACAATTTTTGAGGTAATCTATCTGCAAGTTGAAGCATTTATTGCAAAATAATTTGGAATGAAAGGAATAAATTCAGATAATTCAAGAGGCTTATGTATTTTCTGAGAAGTGTGCAAAGGAAGGTTAGAGAGAAATTCAAAATTTCAAGGTTTGAAGAAGAGATCAAGTGGGTTTGAAGTGAGCTTCAAAAGCAAGATATATATACATTTCTTGTTGGAATTTATAGAGGTATTCCTATTTGCACAATATTTCATTTGTATTGCTATGGATAATTCAAAGGTTGTGAATAGTGCAGATAAAGTGCAAGTTAATTTGAAGAGATATTTGAGGAATGTGTCAAAAGAGTTTGTTGGTGCATTCTCTCACATCCCTCTGAGAGTGTTTCCCACATAAGATATCTATGCATTTGTTTATAGTAAGATAGAAGAGATGTCGTCAGTTTAGTTGAGCATGATATGGGAGAGTGAATTGGAAGAGATCCATGATGCCTACAGAGTGTTAGTTGAGAAAAAGTTGGATGTTTGGAGGAAAGTCCCCTTGTTTGAATTTGAAAAGAAGTATATTTGAATAGTGTTGAGTAGAATTCATGATGAATCTTTGTAGATTGATGAGGCACATTTGATTACCAGAGAATCTATCAAAGATGTAACTGGTTTTTGTTCCTCTGGACTAGTTCCCAAATGGAAGGCTATGGACGAGCAAGAGATAATTGAGGTTACCGGTGTGAATCTTGAAGGGAAAGAGATTGATTTGAGATCAATTATGGATCAAATAATAAGGTATGCTGCTATGGTCATCGATCACAAAGTTTGTATCCCTAGCAATGACCTTACAGTTTCTACTACTACTGTACATACTGTTGTTGATATGGTTAAAAGATTTATGGATTATGACTTGTGTGAATTACTTCGTATACATATTTTGAAGAATCTAAAGGAAATCTAGAAGATTAAGAAGAACATATTTTGGTATGGAAATTTGGTTGTCTGTTTTTCTCTTTTACTTTTTGAGAGAATTACCAGTAATAGGAAGGATAGAATGGTCAAATACAGAGCCTATTTCCCATCAAATCAGGGACTCCATGATAAATCTTGGTAGCTTGGATGCACAAGAGACTGCCCTTGCTGCATTCTTTGGAACATTTCAGATGAGGATGAGTAGAAGGTTTAGAATTCTAGTAAGTGTTGTTGAAAGGTACTCCAAAAGCATCAATTTTATTGTGTATACAGATTTTTGTCACATAGAAGTAGTTGAATCAGGGTCGGTATGGATATATGAGTTAGATTATGAAGTGTCAAAGGATAAAGTTAATCATTATGAAAAAAATATTTTGGAAAGCCCTAAGAATCTTAATGTAGAAGGTACCTCCGGTAGCACAACTAGAATAGGGAAGAAAAGGAAGAGTGTTGTTAAGAAAGAAGTTGCAAAAGGAAGTGAGTTTGAGAGAGCTCAATATGAGCATGAAATAATAAACATTCAAAGAGCTTTGGAAGAATTGCAGAAGGTTATTCCCGGTGCTAATTTTGATTCATCTCTTTCTATTGTGGAGAATCTTAGAGGCATGATTGATTCTTTGAAGGTCTACATCTCCGGACTAGAAGTGCATACTGGAATTAGGTCTGATGAAGGAAATTTGGAAGATATCAAGGAAAAATGTGCAAATGCACATAATTGAGTGACGAAGCAATTCGATAATGTACAAGTTTGTGAAGAAGAGGCACAAAAACTGCTTTCTTTTTGCCTAGATTGGTCTAGCAGTACATTGGACATAAGAAATGAGATAAGGATGAGTGAATCTCAAATGAGCACTCAAGCAAATGCATATGGGTTAGAAAAAGATAGAGATAATCATAGGTGGTCCTACATTGTGTAGCTTTAGGACAAATTATTTTCTCTACAGGATCAAAGGAATGAAGTTATCAAGAAGTTTTTGGCACTTAGAGACATGATTAAACTCAGGGACACTTTTGTTTCTAGTGCTCTTGGTTGTATTGGTGAATTATTAGAGCTTAATCTTAGTCCCAATACTTTAGTAGATGGTATAGACTCCTTAACTAAGCTTGAACTATTACACAAGACTCTTATAAGTGTAAAAGGTTCATGGGAAGAAGGAAAAGTGTCATCGAAGGTCATCCTGGAGAGTCTTAGAGGTTCTTCTTTAGGTTAATTAAATTTTGTGTTGATATATTTTTGGTTACATTTTGATGCATATATACATATATACCGAACCCCATCCTTTGTCATTGATATCAAAGGGGGAGAGATAGAGAGATAGAGAGATGGAGAGATAGAAATGAAGAGATAGAGGTTAATAGAGGAAAAACCTTTATGTGAAGAACAATTTTGATAAGGGGAGTATTCAAAGTATTCAGTTGCAGTATATTGGAAAATGTTTTTGTCGTGTATGTTGTCATCAATGCCAAAGGGGGAGATTGTTGGGATTATGGAGCCTCGCAACATGAGCATGAAGTATGGATGGTTTTTGTTGGTTGTTCCTATTTTTTCATTGATTTCAAAATGGTGATAACTATATGGGAAGTCTTCTTGGTTTACCAAAAGTTGTTCTCTGTCGGTAATACTCTTTTGTGATGGATCAATCTATTGGTATTTGAGTCTAAAATTTGCCACAATATCTGATATGACTCTAATCTCTTAAACATGTTATCATGACTATATCTTGGACCTTGAGACATTTTTTGGTTGTGAGTAGAAAGTTATCTCTGACAGAGTTCAACTCTGTATTCTACTTTTGTTCCTTGCTTGGCATACTATGTTGGAGACTTCACATTTTCTTAAGGTGAACATTCTTATACTGTGGTTTTGTTGGTAGTCTCTATGTTGATAGTATGATGGGAAATTAATGTGTTCTTAGATCGAGAAGGTGTTTTATTTGAGGTTTATTTGTTCGTTTGGAGAATTATGTTCTAGTCTTAGCTGACTTAGAACATGCAATACATTATGGAGACTAGTTATGTTTTATGGATGTTAGTCAACTTGGTATAATGTACTATATGGATAGAATGTTTGAATTATATATGGTGCTGACAAAGAGAGTTTTGACTTTTTTTTTCATCTACTTAGGCTGACCTAATTGATGAATAATATATACTGGTATATATAATATTCCTTGAAGATAGAATGGAAGCATGAAAAAGAAGAGGTGGAAAAATGATTAAGGAGAATGTGAAGATCTGAGCCTAAATGCTTTATCAATTGTGGATCAGTGCAGATTAGTTGAGCGACTGTTGTGTGAGGCAATTTTTTATATTCTAAGCTTCATTGGAACTAAACCCTGCACATTGAAGGTGTATTTTATCAGTTCAATATTTTGGTAGTGAGCCACTATCTTTGTATCTTGGTTGTTAACCATTTTTTGTACTCAGGCAGTGAGCCTCTTTAAGGACAACGAGTCCTGGTAGCGAGCCCTGCAATATTTTGTATCAGTATATAATATATTGTGACTTAACCCTCATCGTGGTTTTTCCCTTTTTGGGTTTTCCACGTAAAATCCTGGTGTACATGTGTATGGTTACATTGATTAGTTTTTATGTTCCTTCTTGTTGATTCAATGACATGTCCTTGAAATTGTAACATTAAGATATGGAAATACAAATAAATAAATAAATAAAAAAAGAAAAGAAAAAGATAGTAGCAATTTAATACTATTATAATCATAATTATCATAAGATAATATTATGATTATAATTATCAAAATATAAATATTGAAGATATATAAATATAAATATTTATTATAATATTGTTAAAAGGTTTTCATAAAAAAACAAAATAAAGAAAAAGACAAAATAAAGTTTCATAAGAAAAAGATGTTAGAGTAATAAGTTATTATGCTTAATTAATTATATCATATTGACTAATTAATTAAGTCACTTATTCCTCTTTGTTACTTAAGCTAAACTTAGGCACATTAATAATTAATTAATTATTAATTATTAAGTGTGCACACTAGGGTTTTATTTAGGGTTTCCCTTTTAGGGTTTCTTGATCTCCTTCATAAGGATTGATCTCTTTTGTAATCATTGATTCTCTTAATGCATTTTACATTTGAGGTTCTGAGAACATCTTCTTTGGTTTTCATATCTTTTTGCATGTGACAGGTATCCATCTTGCATGCAGGTGATCTTGGATTCTAACATGGTATCAGAGCTCCAGACCTGAGCTGCTTGTTCGTGATCTGAAGATATGGCCTCTCTATGAGTTTCAAGTGCAAGGGTTTCCACAGGCATCTTTTCTGCAAGATCTGGGGGTAGCCATTTTTTTGGGACACTATGGGCTCAAACGGACGTCGCCATCACGTTCGCAGCATCCCAAAACCCTAGAAACGCCATCCAAATCGTCCATTTTGGTGCAGTTGATCCCGAGGCAAAAATTTGGATCGGGGACCGTACAACCTCCCAACATGCGCCGAGGCTCAAAATGAATTTAAAAAAGCATTTTCTCGTTCGAGCCGACGCCTTGCAGTAAAGGGGTTCGTTGCCTAGCCACCGGGCAATGACCCACAACCGCCACGGGGCACCACCTCCCACGCCAGCAACAGCCCCCCGGCTCCTCCCCAGAACCCCCAGTCATATGGACGCGTGACCAGCTCACCCCCAATGGAACATTCCACCCCACAGCAAGTTCTCACTGGAGTATTCCGACTGGTTACTGCAACATGCAAATTTTTTGTTGACCCTTTTTTTGTACGGGGGGTCAAATAAACATCACCAAGCCTGCCATTTCAACATCAGCATGAAATCATGCCATCTACAGCCGCCCCCCTGCACCCTCAGCCCCCTAATTTTCCCTAAAGAAGCAAATTTTTCTTTTTTGGTCATAACTTGGGCATACGGTATCAAAATTGGGCAAATGATATATCGCCGGAAAGCTGGTTCTGAGCACTTTCCGGTAGTGTTGTTTATTTTTCAGTATTTTACTATTTTCTTGCATTTATTTCTGTTTGAAGTCAAATGTTGTTTTTGGACTTCCGAGCTGATAACTTTTTGCCACGATGTCCGATTTTCACCTCGTTTGCAGCATTGGAAAGGTATTAAGGAGCTCTATGTTGTTGTCTGTGCACTTTTTCTGTATCTGTCCCAGGTTGATCACTTAGTCCAAATTTGGCCCGATGGGTTGTTTGGAGATTACTTGGATATTTTGGCAGTTGGGAGAGTGCACCTTGCATCTTTGCACTTCATTTTCAGTAATACATCTTTCAATAATTGCTTGCTGCTTCATAGATTCCAGGGTTGTTCACGTTTGGAGTTTTCAAGTGTTCCATGGCATCGGGTCTGCTGTCACATTATCATGATTCTGGTTTTGGTTTCAGTTGTAGACAGAAGTATCTTTCCTTGCTTGTCAGATTGTGGTTCCAGTGTTACTCTACAGAGTTCTTCCAATGCTTCTTTGCAGCATGTCATCTCATTGTAGGGGGGGTTTTGTCCCACTGGGTTTTTCCTTCTCTACTCCATTCTTGCATTTGTAAATGGGTACCTGATTAGGCCTAGTTGTTGGGACCCATTTTTGCTTCCATGCATCTTATTCTAGTGTTTTAGCTTCTTCCTAAGTTCATCTTAAGGGGGGTGTTAAAGTAATAAGTTATTATGCTTAATTAATTATATCATATTGATTAATTAATTAAGTCACTTATTCCTCTTTGTTACTTAAGCTAAACTTAGGCACATTAATAATTAATTAATTATTAATTATTAAGTGTGCACACTAGGGTTTCATTTAGGGTTTCCCTTTTAGGGTTTCTTGATCTCCTTCATAAGGATTGATCTCTTTTGTAATCATTGATTCTCTTAATGCATTTTTACATTTTAAGGTTTATAGAACATCTTCTTTGGTTCTTCATATCTTTTGCATGTGACAGGTATCCATCTTGCATGTAGGTGATCTTGGTTTTCTAACAAAAGACACAAAAGTAAAAAGCAACGATTCATATAATCCATAGGCAACAATAGCAATAATGCATCTATTAAAAAAGGAACAAATGCATAAATTATTATTAGGTTAAAGAAAGTCAGCGATTCCTATTAATATCATAAGGATCTCTCAAAATTATTAAGTAAAAGGAAGCGCTCCATAATAAGGATAAAGTTGTGCCATTAAATTGTGTAATGAAAAGGTGCATAGTTAACAAAACATTGCCTCCTTTATGAATGGTTGCTTCCTTTGGGTGAAAGGGCATGTGAGGAGGTATTTAAGAAGAATAGAATGAGAATCAAATAGGGAGGAAATATGATGGAGAATTATTGATAAGTGCATAAGCAAAAGATATGATAAATTAGTGAAGTTAAGAGAAAATATATAGAAAGTTTGATATGAGAATAAAAATAAATAAATCTTATGTACACCAGCAGTCTTGTGTGAAGGAATGAATTTAACATATAGTCAAAGCAGATTTGTAAGGAAGATATCCCTAAGCATAGCAAAAAATACATGAATATAATATGTTCAAATCTGGGAAGATGGATAAGAACAATAGATGCATGTAGACATAAGGAGGTTAAGGTTAAGATTAGTATAATCCCTAACAAGGACATTGCGTTCAGTCAAAATTGTGATAATTATTAGATTGATTTTATTGTGATTTTATGGAATACTGATTCACCCCCCCCCCCCTCTCAGCATTTCAGATGTTCAACACCCTCCATCCCTCCCTCTCTATCCTAATCCCTCAACACTATACCCTCAACCCTTAAACCCTTAAACCCTCAACCCTCAACCCTCAAATCTCAACCCTCAACCCTTAAAACCTTAAAACCTTAAACCATCAATCCTCTATCCTCAACCAAATACCCTAAACCCTCAACCCTATACCCTCGACCCTTAAACCCTTAAACCCTCTACCCTAAACCCTCAACCCTCAACGCTTAATCCATCAACCCTAATCCCTCAACCCTCAATCCTTAAACCCTAATCCCCCAACTCTCAACCCTTAAACCCTTATCCCTCAACCCTTAAACCCTCAACCCTCAACCCTCTACCCTATACATTAAACCATCTACCCTATACATTGGATCCTTAATCCTAATCCCTCAACCCTGTACCCTAGAACCTATACACTCAACCTTATACCCTCAACCCTCAACCTTAATCCCTCAATCGTAAAACCTTAAACCCTCAACCCTTAAACTCTCCATCCCTCAACCCTCAACCCTCAATTCTCAACCCTCTACCCTATACATTGGACCCTCAACCCCAATCCTTCTCTCTCTATATATATGTTGTCAAACAGATTGCACCTGAACACTTGAATGATTAAATTCAACAATCTGTTGAAACATTGGATCAAACTCAGGTTGTGGGTGACCTCTAATGAGATTGAACCTCTAGATTCTAGGTCGGCTTCCTATATGATTCTTAAATTAATAATTGGTAACTTGCTAGAAAAGGGATAAAAGTATGTAAAAATGCACGTAAAACTGTAAATTAATTGCGATGCACCTAATTGACAAAGACTTGCAATTGTGATTCACAATAAACTTCACAGTACTTCAATCTGCACAACCTGATTTGATAATCTAATCACTTGAATGCTTTAAACAAATGCTTTGATTTAACACAATCTTGAGGGAAAACATGGTTTTCACGACTAAACTGATTAATCAATACATGCATAGTGTATAACCAGTGAATTTAAACTAAACTGCATATAGATACTTATGAAGGAGACAAAAAAATTAAAGGTTTCAAAACTAAAAACACAATAATCCTTCGATCAAATCCTACAGAATAACGATGCCTGAAATCTTGAAGGAAAAACTTTGAAAATGCTGGAAAATAAAGGAATTTTTTGCTAAATAACACAATTTGAACCTATAAACCTGTTGTTGTATTAATCTGAATATAAAAGCTAAGTTACATGATAATTCACTTTGCAAAGTGCAAAGACTGAAAAACAAGAACTAGAGGAAAAAGATAAAAAATTTCCAATATATACAATGAGAGTGCACTCCAAAGTGCATGAAAATGAAACTGAAAGTCAATTTCAGTATGAAAAAGATAACTCCAAGGAAAATCCCGAGAAAAATAAAATATCTCCAAAGGAAGAGCTCAAACTCATGCAAAAATGAGTGAACTCAATCTCAAAATCGCAATCATGATGTATGCAACTGAAAAGTAGCTCAAACTGAATTGGAAATCCATGAAAAGTGGGCCAAAACATGCAAAAATTGCCTCGTTCTTGTCAACTCTCCCATGATAATCGTGCATGATTATTAATCATCAAAACTAGTGTTGGAATTGAACATGAGGCTCACTATCAATTCCACATGTGCATGGGCAATTTTTTTTTAGTATTTTCCCCACTTTTATAATAGTTGATTTAAAAAATTATTCAAAAGTAATTAATAAAATTGCATTTAATAACTTTCAAACACAACTTTACAATAGAATAAGGGGAAAAATAATAAAGTATATGTCTTGCAAAAAATAAATCTCCCCTTATGACTCCCCTCCATTATCATATGCAATGCAACAAAACATTTAATATCAATCCTTAACATACTTTGACAATATTTGTCAATGCTTTAATAATTGGCCACAATTCTTAGCATAAAGACTCATATTTGATAGGGTCAACCATATCATTACTAGGCACTTGACTTAAAGTCACAAGACCATAGGAGCAATAAACAACATGATTATTCTTCTCAAAAGATAGTCAAAAAAGAAAAAACCATCGAACCCATGCAAAAGGAAAGATGAGGAACCCTAAAATCATTATTTTCATTTGACTTTTGGAGAAGCTTCATGAAGAAGCTGATCGCCATGTTGCTTGGGGTTTGAAGTTCGACTTGCACATCTTCTAGATATTTTCTAAGTGATCTCCACAGAAAACGCATGGTAATCTCTTCCTTGTCATAAAACTGAGCATTTTCTTTTGTTTGGAGTGCGGCTATAGTGATTATTCTAATGTATTATCCTTTGTTGATATCTATTCATATTCTGGCCGCCATTGGAGCTTGATTTGAGCTTGATATTCGATGATTCCTTCAGATTTTCTCCTTAATCTTGGTCGACCCTCTCTCTGTGAAAAAGGTAAGCTGGTTCTTATCATCATTATGGCTTTTCACTGTGTCTTTGTAAGTAAAAAATGGCCATAAGGCCGTAGTTGGTATAAGCATCTTTTCTAATTTTCATTCTTTTTGGCCATAATGTTCCTTGCTTTGTCTTTGTGAGAGCACATACTCGCCCCTTGATTTCTTTTGATAATATAGAAATGAAATTAAAAAAAGGCTATAATGAATAACACAGCTTTTGAAACCCCACATCACCATATAGTTCAACCTTTTTTGTTGCTCCTTATACTCTGTGCAGATAGATATGGCTCGACCCCCTCTCTTATTCTCCACTATTTCTTCCAATTCGATTTGCTGTTGAGGGTTCCTCATTTCATGTAGGATGCCATGTATTCTTTACTTGCATACATTGATGGCTCTCACCTTGTTGCCGGCTGTGACCTCTGTTTGTTGTATAAGTAAAAGTGAAACCCACTTCCAGTGCTGCTCATCAAGGTTTTGCATCTCTGTAACTAGCCTTCATAAAACTCTGGACATGATACTTTGTCTTCATCTGGGTATTTGTGATGTATTGCATTCTGCATTTTTAGAGTAAACCCTCACATGGGTAACAATAAATCTGTATTTAAAATCATTTTTGAGCTAAAATCATGGTATAAAAGCTAAAAACAATGACAAACTTGTATGATGTTGCTTGAAACCCTTTTTTCCTTTCCTAAAGCAAAGCGTTGTCACTGTGCATACTCTACTACTGTCTCTTTTATTTTTTTGTAGATTTCTGCCTTTGTGATCATTGCAAATTATAAGTTGAGAACAAATTATTTCCTTATACTGGTGCATCGATGTCCCTATGATCATAAAGATGAAACTATACTCTCTCTTTGAGCTTATATAAACATTATAGCTACTTTCTTTGATATATTAACTAGGAACTACAGAAGTGTTTAGGATGCCCCATTTATGAGCTTTTTATCCTTTATTATCATTGTGATCAGACTATTTATGAGATGAAATGTTGTCTTATTCAATGATAGGTTATACTGTATTCAAATATGTTGCTTCTCATAGTAGTTGATGGATGAATCGTAGCTTGATCATTATATCTCTGTTGCTGCTACATTACAACCCCTACAAATTTTATAGAATCACATCTTCAAAATATTATTGGTATGCACAATTAATGCATCATAAGGCAATGAGGGATAATCAAACCTTCCTTTTAGACTATTAGGATTACTAACACACTCTTTCCTTTATAATTCCACTAACTCAAGCCTGAAAATTACTTTTATAGATGTTTACCACAACAAGTTTGTATTTGGAAAATAATGTTGCTCTATTCATATCTGTGCGATATCATGATTGCACCTTCTTGTTTGAGATCTCTCTTATGCATGACTCATCCGTTTGTTTGATCAATTATTCATTCATGAAGACAGTCTGATAATATTTTCCTTGCATATGTGATTGTCCTCCATGATGACAATGCTCCATTTTGGTCTTTTATGAACTGTCATAAACTTCTATAACCATTTCTCATCACCATGAATGTTGTAACAACAGTCTTATTCACTTTATCAATTCTATAGCAGCAGGTTATCTGTAAGGCCTCTCTTTGCATGTGACTAATACAATCTTAAAGTGTTATATATTCCTCCTAAATAGAAGGTTAGATATATTGCAAGCGATATGAAGATTATTGTCTAACAGTAACCTTATAGTTTTACGTTATGTTATTTTACTTAATGAAGATGTATGTGCATGCGAAGTATTGTATGAGATTCAAACTTATAAGATGAATTTGAAATAAGATAATTGTTGTGTCATATTACATTGGAAGAGTAATTAGCTATGTAAATGATTCAAGAATAAAGTTACAAAGATTCGATTTACAATTAATGTTGTTTATTAATATGTCTAACTGTGCTTAATTATGTTGTGTAGGAAATTAAATGAGTCGATGTGGGATTAACATTAAAGGTCGAGAAGATAACGGTGCTAGCATGAGAAGGGATAACCATCAAGTGCAAATCAAAAGACTTCTTGTTGAGGATATAAATTTAACTCCATCCGAGACCTAAAAGCAAGTAGAGTAAATGTATTGTAGGACATGTGATGTGAGTTTGGTTGGGGTTGGAACCCTTGGTCAGGATCAAAATTGGTATGGATTCTTTTGTGGGTTTTAAAAAAGGGATTATTGAGTCAATTTCCTTGGTTTTTGAACAAGAATAGACCCCTAGGACCTATACCTATGGGTTTGGAACCTTTTTGACATGTGAACTTGTCCTTGGAGTGTGAAAAGACCCCTCAAAAGTCCACATTCATGAATGTGGCGAATTCAAAAAAGTGTTGGGGCTTGGGAAGAGTGACTTGTCACTCTCAACCTTCTACTCCTCAAAAATTTCTTGGAATTGGCACAAGACTCACACATGTGAGAGAACTTGTGGGAAAGAGTGTAGGTTTGGAGGATCCCTATATATCTCAAGAAGATGGAAGATTTGGGCATTGCCCACTTCTCCTTTGGAGAACTCAAGTTGAGATAAAAGAAAGGATGAGAAGAGGAGGGTTCCACATCTTTGAAAGGATAGTGAGCAAGATGCATTGGCTTGGAGAGGAAGACAGTCACAAGAGATCAATCCCTTCATCTAGAAGAAAAAAAAAAGATAAGTTCTTCCTATTTACATTTACACTTGTCTATTGGTTATAAGAAGGTGACAATGTATGGATTATGTTTGAAAATAGAAAGTAGAGAACCTAGACACATGAAAATGGTGCTATGTTAGTTTCATCCCTTTGTAAAAATGAGAAAGGACTCCATTTATCATCATGGAGCTAAGAGAATTACTTGCTCGGGGGTATGGCTAGAGCCCATGAGGCTCCATGACGCCATTACGGTAGGGTGGAGAGCAAGCCCAAATGAATTGGTTTGTTATTTAGACAATTCTATGAGTTGTTGTAATGAGGAGAGTTTAAGAAAATTCCTTCTCTTGTTGGGAAAAAGAGATTATTGTGCTGAAGTAATTGTGTTTCTTCCAATTGATCAATCTAGATACTTATGAAAAACAATAAATAAATCAGTAACTTATGGCAAGAAAAATAAACAAACCTTGGAAGTCCTTTTTGTTAATCAAAAGTGTTGTAACTTTATCTTGAGTGAGATGAATAAAAAAATATTTTCATATAATGTAGAACTATGTTGTTTAAAAAGTTGTATATGATGTAAAGGAAGAATTCATCTCTGTTGTATAATCAAATAACAGTTTTATAAATATAAGTGCATTATTTTCTTCAATGTTCAAAAGGATACTAGTCCTTGCTTAAAATAATAAATGCTCATGTTATGCTTATCTTGATAAAATATATGAACTTTAGTAAAACTCTACAATGATAGTTTCCCCTCGCCAAATGTTAATAATAATGTGAAATATCAATAGTTATTTGACTTCAAGGGATCCTGCCATATGATAAAAGCAATTTTTGCTTTCTTATATGTCAAATACAAACCTCAGTGAAATTATTTAAACATCTTCATAGAAGTAGCATGCACTGCGTTGTAACCAAGTAGCTAGATACAAGATAAAGAGAACCATTGTTGTAGCTAAGATAGGAAGTAGACCAGAATGTGGTTGTAGCTAAGATAGAAAGTAGATCAGAATGTGGTAAGAGAAAATACCACAATCGTCATACTTGCAAAATTAGAAGCTCACACAAATGTGTGAACATTTTGATAGAGTATCTCAAGAGATGACATCTCATGCTTATGCAAAGATAAAATCTGGGAGTCATCCAAACAATAATAATACCACCTCTACAATAGAAGGAAATCATCACCCAGAAAATGAGGACTTTATAAGAGAGGCAAAGGAACATTGAATTGAATCGGATTATAAGAATGTAAGACAAAGAACATGAAGAATTTGGAGAGAGCGTACAAAAACACCAGATCATCTGCACAAAAATAAATAAATAAAAATAATAATACAGAACAATGCTCCCTCACAACAGAGAAAATGATGGAGAGTGCAAGCTCGTTCGTTCACAGGTCAATATTGAGCATTTTACCTCTCAGATGACTAGGGAAATAGGACAAGAGGTAGATGGGCCGATTGAAATATGGAAACAGGGTTAGTCTGGTTGAATGTATTAGAATGGCATTGAGGATTAGTCAGACTTCGCAGGCTATAGAGACCTACGCAGCCGTAGCAAGGATGAGAATTATAAATGCCTCTTTCCTGTATGATGGACACGATCTACAAGTAGATGTAGGATGTGACCCGTTCATTCTTAAGCCGTTTGATTTAGAGCTGGAGGTAAGGTAAGCGTTGCCTTCTCAAGAGTACCGAAATTATAGAATTAAAGTTGTCATCAGATGTTACATGAGAATGGAAGGAAAGCTAGTAACCTAATAAATGCTTTTGAAATCTGCTAATGGATCCTTCCCGTTTTATTATCTGGTCATCAATCACAGAAGCAAAGAATGGTGGACGTTGTGCAGGCAGGGTGGGACGTACGACTCTATAACATATGTAGATGGCATATAGAGTAGAGTCTAGTCTTCAGAATAGAGATAAGAGAGATTTAATAAACCCATAAGCAAAGTGTTAAGCCTGGTCGCACTCTGTTGGTAAATACAGTCTGTGTGAAGTCAATAACTAAAAAGGGAAGCAGTCTCGTCATGCTACCAAATCATTTGTAAAAGGAAAATATAAAGCCAGAATATAAATGGGGTATTTGGTATTGTTTTAAATGTAATGTCAGTACCAGGAGTTTCTGCATTAAAATAGCGCTCTTAGGCATGGTGAGTTACAGCCAGGAAATAATCTTGCGACAGGGTTTTAGAGTATGTTTATTAAATTGAAAATTATGGCCAACGTCCTACTAATGAGCACATTTAGATTTTAACATTATGGTATCCTCTACCCTGCGGATGATATCAAATGTCTCATAGTCGTGTTGTTCGTTGATTATTAATGTCTCTTAGTATGCTGTCAGATCAGGGTAGATAGTCTTAGGACAGCAGTGTGTAGGTCTGGAACAAAATATTATCTCACCAATGAGTAGCTTAGTTGCTATGATGAAACTTGTAATAATATTAATAGCCTATTTGACTCCTTGCGTTCGATGCAGAAATGACCATAATGTTGCAAAAAAGAAAGAAAGAGAGAGACTATAGTCCCGTAAGTTTTAAAATATCCATAGTGTTAGCAAGAGCAATATAAAATCATACAAAAATAAAAGGTGAATGAAAATATCATCAGGTTATACGTTAGGAGCATGTGGTCTTTCCTTTAAAAGAAAAGAAACCATTCAAGTAAGTTTAAATAGGTAAAATACAAGAGTAAAAGGGAGGGCTACGTGGCTTTAGGTTTATAAATAAATAAGAGAAAAAGAAAACATTAAGAGTTTAAAATATATTTAGGAAATTAAATAAAAGTAAATCTCTTGTGTTTAAATTATTATTTCATACATGGTATAATTATGTTAGTAATTATTCCTTAAAAAAAATAAAGTATGTTAATTTATTCATATATATAAATAATTAGATAAAGAATATTTAAAATTGGTTTTAAATGTGAATATTCAAGATGGTATATATTATGGGATATGTTAATATGGATAATTAATTGATAAATTTTGATATTAAAAAAAAGAAAAGAAGGAAATTGACTTGGGCAATTACTTTATGATTAATAAGAGGGAATCAATTTCTAAGTTGAGAAGTGCCATCAATATTAACCTTGAAATATGCAATGTTAATACTGCATTAAAATAAACTAAAAGTAGGGAGTTGTTAATTTAGTGAAGGGTAGTATAATAAAATTAATGATATGATTAAGTGGTAATAACATTATTATTGTAAAACGGTGAGTAAATATTATTGTTAATATTTTGGTTAAGTAGAGACAATGATATTAATGTTCAAATTGAGATTTTAAAGGAAAATATATTATTAAGTTATAACACCTAATAGAATAAATAAATAAATAAAACAAATAAACCATGTTGGTATTGGGGTGGAGTAAGTGAGAAAATTTCTAATACCAATGTGGGATGGATGATTGAATCTCTTACAATATTGTCATGGATAGCGTTGAAATGCAAAGTAAGGATAATAAATATTAAATGTTGAGCCTCGTTGAAGTTATTTGCTTGGTCAAAATGACAATAATATTCACACAAGAATTATGTAACAATATTAGTACTGGTTGGATTGTTTGAACAATAATTGTAACATTGTTATAGTTTAATGATAATAGCTAATGATAATTTTATTTGAGAATTTAATTACGAGGAGGTTGTTAATGATTTGAATTTGTAGTTATATAATAATTTCATTTTCAAGTTACTAAATAGTATTGGCATTGAAATCAATAATTTGATTCAATAATAATATTATTAATTCTCGGATTAAGGAATAATAATAATTTTGTATTTTATAATATTACTAATTAATTATTGTAGACATTCAAAATTTACATTCTGCATTTGATCAAGTCCATTCATCAACTGAACTAGATGTTGCATTAGATCCATTCATCACCTTCATCCATTCATTTAAATAATCTCATTGCCTAAGGTTATTTATTTAAAATCAAATGAGCATTATCATCAATCTTTTAAATAAATCAAAAGTCCATTTAAATCAAATCTTAAATTATATTCCATCATTTTCTGATTTAAATAAATCAATTATCAAAGTCTTGGAAGTCAAATCATCTAATCAGTATTAAATCAGCATAATCATCATCTAATCCTAATCTAATGCTAATCACATCCCACTTGCATTATCTAGATCTAGCCACTTGCACAATAAATCAATTTTATTGATTTATTAAAACCTCATTTTCCCTCAACATGACAAGTCAAACATGGCATTTATTGCTCTTTTTTTCTTGTCCCCTCTCAAAATTTATTGCAAATTTGAATTCACCTCTCATGGACACTCTTCCCAAATCTTGCACAACCATTGGCCTATCACATGATGACAAGTGGCCTTATCTCATTGGCTTGATCTTTAGTCCCACATTGGTCCCTCTTCAACACTCAGCATTTGAAAATCTTTAAATACAAGCTTCATCTTTGAGCAAATCCTCCACAATTTTATGCAAGGTTACTCTCTTCATTTGAGATTTGATCTTGTTCATCATCACTCCACCATCTTCATAGCATTTTCATCTTAAGCTTTGATCAAGGATTGGGAAAGGGTCACTAGCACATGTGACACCAATCCACTATGAGATAGAGTTGGATCATGTCTTTCATATGCTTTCTTTAGTTTCTATTATTCCATTTTATTGCATGATTGACATGTTTCATTATTTCATAGGGATGTTAAAATGTTGTTTAAACTAACCATTTGCAGATTTTAGCATCCACAAAATGGCGCTAGAAGGAGGGCTGAATCTGTTTTGTAATCTGCTTTGTTTGCATTTTGAAATCTGCTTTGCTTATATGGCCTCGATTAAAACATGGTCTATACTTTTGTTGGAAGGATTATGAACATGCATATTAAAGTCTTGAATACAAAGTTTCTTGAATCTGTAGTGGCTTGATCGCATACAAATGAAACACTTTTTGAATTCCTTTTAGCAGAACTATTAAATAAGCAATAGTTCTATTAATAGTTTCTAGAGTTATCTTTTCTATGTATTCATACTGACTCAGTTTTTATCCGTTAAGTCTTGGAACCATTCTTAGTTTGAACTTTGTTTTAGAAACTGGATACTCACATTATCAATAGCAGGAGGATTGTTCATTACTTTAGCTATTTCACATCTAACATGGCTACAGGTTGTATAAGGAGTAGATTTTCCCCGTTTATTAAGAATTACTCCATAATCCTCTGCATAGTTTGACAGCAGCATGTCACTTGTCTGCACCCTCTTAGGTGCTTGGAATGAGCCATCATGAATGATCACATGGCACTCTATTCTTCCAGAAGTCTTGTCCCATCGCATTAATCTCTTCAACCTGCATATGCAGATTTTGAAATATTACTAGTTGTTGTAGGTCGAGTCTATTGTGTGTTTAAAGCTTCTCCTGTCAGATGTTTGGTGGAGAGTCCAGATTCATCCCAATGTAAAGCTTCTTTACATCTGAAAATAACATCATGAAAGGTTCTTCTCAATAGCTTTTTGTGCAAGCTCGTAGTATGCATCATCAGATAAAAAATTTATGTCAAACAGTTCATGCGCCTTGCTTATGCTTCCAAATTTACGCGCCTTCAATCAGTTCTACTGAAGCTTTAATATCCACTGAGTGTGTTTCTTCTACATGGAGCACGTATCTTCTATATTTATCACCCACCGGTGCTTTTTCCATACGCATCTATCCATATAAAGGCGTCTCTCCATCATTTTCCTCGATATCTACCAAGCCAGCATTGTTCGTGTCAGGGAATGCAAGAAAGGCGTTGGCGTTATCTATGTGTTTGAATGAACTCTACGCCTGCCAAATGCATTTGTTCAAAAATTTCTAAAGACTTTCCTCTTTTCTCTTTTTTTGCGTATTCTGCAATTATTGTGCAGGTACTGCACTCTATGAGAAGACGTATCTTTGAGGCATTCTATCAAACAGTCCACAAGTCTTCTCTATGATTTTAAATCATCAAACAGTTCAGCGCGCCCTGTCTATGCCTCCACATTTTTCCAAAGAATAGTTCACACGCCTTGTCTATGCTTGTTGCAAAAAATTGCCAGAGAACAGTTCAGCACGCCCTTTCTATGCTTCTATTTCGATGTTGGCTATACACTATGAATAGCATTTATTTTACTTTATTTTGAAATGTTTCTGACACTTTTTTCACTGGTAAAAAGCATGTGACTATGATATCTACTCTTTATTGAAGATCTGCGTATTAATCATGGACATGTGGGTCGTTCTATTTGCAGGGTGAAAATTATATGTCTGGCAGATATATTCAGCTGTGCGCCGGTCTTACATGATAGTGTATGAGCAATCAACTACCGTCTTAATAACAACTGTTGCTATTGATAACTATTCTCCCATACACGCAAACTCCACAATGCTAGTAATACTCCCTAGATTTGCGCATACAAATCAGAGAAGTAAAGGTGCAAACATTGATTGCAAAGTTAATGACAGAGGCGGCAAGGTGTCTCCATATGAGTAAGATAATAACAGGGTGGTCATATCAAATGGTAGTATTGTCAAACAACAGGGAAGGTTATCATGTCGCATAGATTGTGTGCTTTAATTGCCATCTCCCATCATTAATATTGCTAGTGCATGTTGAGGGACTCTCTTGTATTGTCTATATTTTGTCTGATTCATTGTCCAGCCATAAGCAATTTGCCCTGATTTGTTGTCTAGTTAATTACTCCTTGCTGTCCAGCTGAACGTTGTAGGTATCAATGGTTGAATAATGTTGTCTAGGAGTACAGTCATGAATGGCAGTATTTTAGCTGAAGCATGTATTTATTGCAGAGTTAAAAAAGTTTGAAACATACTTTTTTCATCAAAGATATCTTTTAACTCATGGATTACACTCATGAAAAGTGCTTTAAAGAAGTTGATAACCCACATTTGAGATGATTATCATAGTTGAGAATATGATTATGATTTATTGCAAAATTATGAGGGTGCTTTTTCTTTGTAAATGAGGTATTGACTCAATATCTTTTCAAATAAAGTCAATATCAAAGCATGATCCACTTATAAGCCATTCTTTTCATCATCCAATTTCTTTTGGTCCTTTCATTTAAAATCATGCCATTGTGTGAAGGTAATAATTCAAATGAGTTCAATATTTTAATCCTCACATAATTTTCTTTTCTTTTCATAGGTACAAAGGAAAAGTGAAAGGAAAAGGTACCAAAAGCGAACAAAGGCAAGTGAACAAGGTACAAAGCTGAAAATCAACAAAGGTACAAACGAAGGAAAAGCGAAGGCGAAAAGGTACAAGGAGGAGGCTAGCAAACGAAAACGAAAGGAGGGGAAATTTTTTTCTTTTTTTTTTTTTTGAAAACAAAATGTGTTTTTTAACACTTTAAGTGTTTGATCAACACTACTTCACGAAGTTGTTTATCTTTTTGTTTTAGAACACTAATTTTAATTTGGGTCTAAAACGAACAATTTGATTTTCATTGCAAAGGGCTTAAAATGAATCTTAGGACAAACGCACTAGATTTTGTTTGAGGTTAAGAATTGAACAATCAAAACTCACACTTCATTTTGGTGCTTAAAACAAATTCACAATTGCTTTGAAGGCTATAAAACAAACAAGTGTTTGAATTGTGCGATCTTGTCTTTTGAGTGCGTATCCTCTCCCCTTGCGCTTCATGCGATCTAGGGTGCAAGAGAAACACTCAAAATACATTTTATTGCTTTGAAACACTTCAAATTTGGGCTTTAAAATTGAACATCTTGTGCGAGTGTGAGTAGGGGCATTTTCGCGTACATTCTCTTTCTTTGTGCCATCAAAGATCGATCGAGTTACGGATTGTGTCTTTGCTCGCTTTTGTTTATCTTAGAGGGCCTGCCTTGGGGAAAAAGTACTCACCCAAGGGACGACTCAACCGTAACACTCTAAAGCCAAGAGTATTTCCAACCGGGATATAAATGAGGGTTTTGGTTAAACGCCATAATCACGCGGTTGGCTCCGACAAGATGGATCCGAAAGGGGACTCTTGCCGTATGGGTCAATCTCCACGAACGGAAAGTCCTTACTAGAACCCATGTGCTAGAATTTTCCAAAATCCTTAATCTATTTGTTGGTGCAAGAACGGTCATTCAAGCCACCCCACACTCTTACGGTCTTCTAGTAGAGATGGAAAGCATGCCATGGGAGTTTCATGGGTGTTGATGCTTTGCCCCGGATTGACGTTAATGAGCCATGGAGGGGAGCCAGTGGGTCAAGCATCTAACCATCCACTAGAGATAAGCGTAGCTGGACTTGTCCAAGTGGGAATCCAACAAATATTGTCTTACACATCCATAGGGCTTGTAATTATTCTTTGTTTGAAAACACAGTGTGTATTCGAAAACATTTTGCAAACAAACATTCAACATGATTCTCAAAATTTCAAACCCTCTTGAAGACAAATATCATTGACTCAATCCATATGTTACTGCTTTCCCTGCGGATTCATGTCCATAGAGGTTCCTAAGCATTGGATTATATCTCAATTTGTCTTCTTGAGTAAACAATAGGAAAACCCTTGCCTTAAGTTCTTTGAATTTCCACATAAAATATCTTGTGGGGTTTAAAGAAATTAAGACATTGGACATCTTAGTTTGAAACATAATCAAATGGTTATTTTTGGTAAAAAGAACTCATTAAGCAAAGATAATGAATTGGACCCCACACATGTGCTTGATATCTCTTCGTCATATTGGTCTTTTGATTGCTCTTAGAGAAAAGTGTGTTCTTCAATACCTTGGCCTAGTAAACAAAGTCTCTGTAAGTCTCTTAGGATCAAAATCAAACACTTCATCCACCTCAAACATTTATCAACATCATCCCACAAACAACTTTAGATCTTTGCAAAAATCATTATAGACTTGGGTACATCCTTAAACCAAATCAAAATCATTTGTTTAGTTAGATGTATGGGAATGCATCCTTTCTCATACATCTAATTGAATTAGCAAACCTTTTGAACAAGTTCATCCTAAAGATCACATCCAACATTTTAGGGTTTACAAGTTCATCATCCACATCAAACAATCAAAATCAAAATCCCTAAGTCTAGCATTGATACAAAATCCCTAAACGTTCAACACTCATATCATTCACCTTTCATCCTCCATATCATCATTGGTCCTAAGAACCTTAGAGGTTACTTTTGCAACAAGATCAAAACACAAGAGGAACATGGAATATACATTTGATCCATACATCTTGAGTAATCTAAATCAATTGAATCCTCAAAGCCTTGCATTTCCTATCAATTATCAAAGTCCATGCATAGGATCATTACCTTCGACAAATGTCAATGGTACAACAAGTGTGAGTATGCCCAAGTCAAAGTTTGGAACACATTTCCCAATGATAGATCAAAGTCCAAACTTACAAGTCTATCCTCCAAACAATCAATACATGAGTCTTCAAACGAGCAATGTCATTCCACCAAATCCCTACAAACCAAATGTGGATGTACCAAGTGCATTTTTTCGAAACATGAATCCTAACTCGGAAAACTTTGGAAAAATGATTCCCAATACCAACAATGTTCATCCTATCATGCCAAATTTGAACATCATCCCGAATCAGAACATTATCCAAAGTCAATTTTCCCACAATCCCATTCAAAAACCACAAGTAGGCATCCCAAATCCGCTTAAACAAAAGCCAAATCAACTATCACAAGTGAGTCAAGATCAAAATCAAGAACAAATTTGGTGAGATCAAATTGCGAAACTTTCCAAAAAAGTTGAGGCATTGCGCCAAGGGAAATCTCTACCACCATTACCTACATCATTCCTTGGTTTAGGGCTTCCCCCTTTACCTAGCACCAATCACACCACCCAATTCAATCCAACTAACGTCAATCAAACCATCACGTCAAATACTTCAAATATACCATCAACATCGCACCAATAGATGGTATCCAATCAAGCAACAATGATGATCCCAACCAATCAAAATACGGTCTCCCAAAGACCTATCACCTCGGTCAATCCAACCATCTCTATCACTTCGATCACTCCAACCACCACTATCACGCCCATCAAATCTCAACCCCTCACTACCATGATCGCTCCGAGTGTATCTCAAACACTTGTGACTACATCCAACATGATTTTGAATCCACCACCACCCCCACCACCAACAATTTCCACCACATCAAGCAAATATGACGCGACATTACAAGCTGCTTTTCAAAAGGGATTCCAACAATATCTAGCCATGCAACAAGCAACACAAGCTCAACAAGTTCAACAATCCTCTCAAGTTTCCCAAGCCTCTCAAGCTACCCAACCAACACGAGCACAAACACAAAAGATGACAACTATTGAAAACAAGGACCAAGATCAATCCATCACTAAGCACACATTTACTTCATCCAATGATCAAATCGACATATGTCAAGAGTCACTTTTGAATCTCGATCAAAATCCACCAACAAAACTCGACAATAAGCCAATTCAAGAAATATCAACATCACTTGACTCTATGGTCAAAGACATTCACAATCTCTCCACTGCAATTGTCGAAAACAATGATCAAAACCTCTCCATCGAGGAGCAAATTGAGGATGTATCTACACAATCCGATGATCAATTCACCATACATCAAGAGCCACTTTTTAGTGATCTCTTTCGAGGAGTGTTGGGATTATTTGATCCTATTGACATAATGCACGAACCATCAACCAATGATCATGATGAAAATGTCTCTACATCGCCTTATGAGTTAGAGGACATATCTCACGAATTTATTCCAAAGCATGATCAAAATCTTTCACCAAAGTCTAGCAATGGTCCTTTTCAAAACATGTTGATCCCCTTTGACCGCATGGTTGCAAATATTGAAAGAACCTTGAACTCAACACTTGAGGATGTTGAACCACTTACCATGTCTAATGTAGATATCCAAGAACCATTTGTAAGTGATCCATCCTTTGAAATCGACCCATATCAAGAGCTTGATCCAAAGCATATCGAAAGCAATCCCAAAATAAATCAAGATCAAAAATTTATATCTCTGAGATACTACAATGATCTAATGGATATTCTCCTATCCACACAAGATGATCACATCCACATAGCACTTACTCCTCCGTCTACCCATGAGATGCTTTCTATGGATGGACACGTAGATGATCTTCATCTAGAACAAGATTGTGTTACACAAAAAGAGAAAATTCTTAACTCCAATCAAATGGAGTTGTCAACATCAAGATCAAATATGTCCCAAACTCAGATTGAGGACATCATGAATAAAGATATCCATCATTATCCGCCTAAGGAAACAAGTCAGATAGAACATCCAGAGTTAGCAGAGTGGCAAATTGAAACAATGTCATCTACAGTGGTCATTCATCAGAGCATGTTTATTGAACAAGACATCTCAAAACAGGAAGAGTCAAAGAACAAAGGTACTACCACAATACTGGGGGCAACTTCGTCTCAAGAAAACGTCAACATAGGGAGCACAAAGAATCCTTGTGATGAAACCATTGCCAATACTACTACCAGCCACGTCACGAATCTTCATCCACCCATCACCCCATCCACGAATTGGGACCAACACCAAAGGAAAGTGTTAAATCAAAGTATAAAGAATGTTATCAAAGCGAAAGAAGCTGAGAAGCATAATGGACAAATCAAATACATATGGATACCAAAGAATACAAAGAAAGATTATCCCTATCAAACTCCATCAGTCAAAGAAACTATGGAAAAAAATAAAAAAGGGAAAAGTATCCATCAAAGATGTCTACAAAAGCAAAAATAGGCTTCTCAAGTGATGTACAAAGTGTATCAAGCAGTTGGTCCTAATTCCACGCACACTTCCGTATCCACCCATCATTGCTCATCTTCCCAAGTTTGGAGAGTCAAAGGTTCCAAACTGTCAACCAATCCATCTCTTATCCCTAAACGCACTCCATCCACGCCTCCACACATAATATCCAATTCTTACATTGACCGTGTATTGGCAACAACCCTTCATCATAAGGATTCATAAGGCAATCTATCGCAATGTGCGCACAAAGAAAAAGTTAACTCCGATATTGACGAAGTAGATCAAGAATCCCAAAAGTGCATTCAAGTGCACGTATCTTAGCAAAGCAACTTCTTCAGGCAGGATATCGATGGCACATTATGATAGGGGCATCTACATTAGAAACACCTCATGATTTAGCATGAGCTTAAAATCTTCGAAAAAAAAATTAAAAAAAATGAAAATCAAAAAAAAAAAAAATCAAAAAGGATTGAAAATAGTAAAGAGAAAAAAATCGTCCTCTAGTGAAAACCACTACGGTGGCGCTTTGGGAAAGACCATGATGAAAACCTGGCAAATAGACATCATGAGTAGAATCGAGCATCTACGTGCACCAGTTCAGATGAAAGCATCTCATCTCATCCCATCCATAATAAATCGAGCATTCCATCCATCTTATCCATAATAAATCCATCCATCCATGAGCCATTTATCCAATCCATTCGCATATATTTGCATCCATAGTCCAAATTGTCTTGATCTTGATAAAACTTTGGGGCATGCTTTACGCTTGCTTATGGTAAACATATTGGCATGGGCCGTTTTCATTGATCCTATGCTATCCAACGTTATCCAAGCCATGAAAGCATTATCCAAATGAGCACTCGTTATCCGAACACCTTATCTTATTGCAAGATAATCCGTATCCATCCATCCACACACTTATCCGAGCATCCATCCATTACATTCCATACGTTGCTAGACATTGGGGGCAGATATGTACATCTTGCTTCAAGAATAAATCTTGGTCTATATCCTCCAACTTATGTGGTGATCTGAACATTGGAAAACATGAAATCAAACTGTTCAAAGCACTCGTGAGCAAAAATCCGAATCACTGGCCCATGGCATATTTTGACGAGAAGGCATTCCTTATTAGTCTTCATCTTTCATCAAATATCAATCGATATCAGTCACATCTAAGCTGCACGTCAAATGTCACATCAAATCATCCAAACATCTTTTGTTCGAAACCAAGCTTCATCAAACATGATCAATCAAATCATCATCAATCCATCATCATCTTGGGGATATCATTCCCAATCATTATGTTGCTTAACACTATCCTTTCATTGTTGTGCATCCTCAACAATGTTATCATCATCAACTATCCACCAATCAAATCAATCAACCTTAGCTTGGTTTTCAACCAAATCCCAAATAGAGCACTGATATCATCACACATATCCATATCCAAAACATCAAAACATCAAAAAATCCAAAAACATCAAAACATCAGAAAATCAGAAAATCCAAAAACATCCAAAAAAACATCAAAATCCAAAAACATTAAAAAAACATCAAAATCCAAAAACATTCGAAAAACATCAAAATCCAAAACATTCAAAAACATCAAAATCCCAAAACATTGCAAAATCAAAAAATCAAAACATTTGTAAATCTCAAAAAAAAAAACTAAAATGCCTCAAAACATTTCAAAACGTCAAAAACATCCAAATATTTGAAAAAATCCATCTGTCTCATCTCACTTGCACTCAAAATAATCAATCATCCATAATAACCTGATCACCATCTTCATCCTTTGGCAATGCAAACAGAAACAATCATAGCAGTCAGCAAAGCAAAGCTTCAATCGTAAAATCAAAATCGAAACAACAAATCTTTAAAACAAAATCAAAGTCTTGATCATTTTCAAACATGTCAGTCGACCTTATATCAACAGCCTATCAATCAACTTATCAAACCATCATCATCCTATACAAAGCATGTCCTAGGATATATCGTTCCGACAATGGGCATCATTTTGGATATCACCTTGGATTCTTATCCTATCAAAACAAATCCCTTTGGCTAGAGGTATGAAGAACATTGGCTTGTTTGTGTACTTGATCTTTTCTTTTGATTTATCTTGTTGCGCTCATTCAAGGACCTCTCGATGATATCCGAACGAAGTATTTAGAGAGATAGGAATGGAACGATCATTATCTTTGTCTCAGTGCTTGTTGGACTCTTGTAATATAACTTGATTAACACTTGCTTTGTTAGGCATGCCCTAGCAAGGTTTCTGTATGTCAAGTGTGAACAAGAATACTCCCTATCTGTTTGTCGATTCAAAGTCCATCACACTAAGTACAACGCCATCCTGGTCCTTCATACCTTGATGCATCGTACTTAGGTGTGTAATCAAACATAAAGTAAGTGACCCTTTGAAAATCCCAATCCTTGATAAGCAAATCATCATCATTTATCATCATCATCATTTATCATCATCATCATCTATCATCATCATCTCTAATAAAGTCTCGACCAATCAAGGACTTGTTGGATCCTCTTGTCATATCTCATTTCCACGCTTTCAACATCATGCATCCGTATACATCCATCATGCATCCATCCTGCATCTACAAACTTTCAACATACCACATATCATTCATATCATACATAATAGGAAACATCGATCATTTCACATACATTGCATTTGCATATCTTCATAATATAGATCTTTAGTCTAAGCATCTCATAAATCATCCATTTGCATAATCATAGCATATCACATCATCAATCTCATCCATCTCATATCATATCATCATTTAAGTTGTTTAGGATAATATAGATTTGTTATTCTAAGCATCTTGAAATCATCTCATTTGCATCGTCATCCATAACCATCCATTTTGAACCTCTCTATCGCGAGATCGACCCTCAAATCGAATCTTTTCGCTCGATCTCTCAAGGGGGCAATGTACCAGTGTACTTCTTTCTGCTGGGGCATCCGAAAAATCAGAAATTTTTTGATTTTGATCACGGCAAGTTTATTCTTTGAACCAACGCAACAAGTACATTGCTTCAAAGAGGGGCAAAATGTAGACATGCAAAATTTACATTCTGCATTTGATCAAGTCCATTCATCAACTGAACTAGATGTTGCATTAGATCCATTCATCACCTTCATCCATTCATTTAAATAATCTCATTTCCTAAGGTTATTTATTTAAAATCAAATGAGCATTATCATCAATCTTTTAAATAAATCAAAAGTCCATTTAAATCAAATCTTAAATTATATTCCATCATTTTCTGATTTAAATAAATCAATTGTCAAAGTCTTGGAAGTCAAATCATCTAAGCAGTATTAAATCAGCATAATCATCATCTAATCCTAATCTAATTCTAATCACATCCCCCTTGCATTATCTAGATCTAGCCACTTGCACAATAAATCAATTTTATTGATTTATTAAAACCTCATTTTCCCTCAACATGACAAGTCAAACATGGAATTTATTGCTCTTTTTTCTTGTCCCCCTCTCAAAATTTATTGCAAATTTGAATTCAAATTCTCCCTCTCATGGGCACTCTTCCCAAATCTTGCACAACCATTGGCCTATCACATGATGACAAGTGGCCTTATCTTACTGGCTTGATCTTTAGTCCCACATTGGTCCCTCTTCAACACTCAGCATTTGAAAATCTTTAAATACAAGCTTCATCTTTGAGCAAATCCTCCACAATTTTATGCAAGGTTACTCTCTTCATTTGAGATTTGATCTTGTTCATCATCACTCCACCATCTTCATAGCATTTTCATCTTAAGCTTTGATCAAGGATTGGGAAAGGGTCACTAGCACATGTGACACCAATCCACTATGAGATAGAGTTGGATCATGTCTTTTATATGCTTTCTTTAGTTTCTATTGTTCCATTTTATTGCATGATTGACATGTTTCATTATTTCATAGGGATGTTAAAATGTTGTTTAAACTAACCATTTGCAGATTTTAGCATCCACAATTATGATAATATATATTATCATTATTTACATATCTCTAGTATGTTTATAAGTATATGATGAGTTGTAGATAGGAACATGGTATACATAATTGATCACTACTTAAAGATGTTATTTCATAGATTATGGTCATAAAAATAAAATAAATAAATAAATCATTAAATAAGTTTTAAACCTATCACTCTCCAACTTGAATATGCATGTGCCAATGCTTGAGCAAATTAACTCTCGGAAACCATAGCTTGAATATATTTATTCATAAAGATATGTTAAGAAGTGACCCCACCAAGGTGTGCGGTGTGTACCATAGAGATAATTTTCACCATAAACTTTTAGGAAGTGTTAATTAGCTTTAGTTAATGGTTGTAAAAAAAAGAAATGTTGGGTTTTCTAGTGAATTTTTTTTTAGGCATGACATTATCCATGACTGCTCTCTATAAAAATGCTCCTTTTTTGTTAAATACAAATTTGTTTCTTTGTTATGTCCTTGATTCTTTTGATGAGGACTCTTGATGATGATTTTCAATGCAATGCAAAATATGGGAATGCTGCCCTCATTATGATGTTGAAGTTAATCTGTTCCTCTTGATTCTTCTATAGACTATGTATGTGCTTTAGAATTGTAAGAAACAATTGAATTGTTGAATGCTCTGCTTTCCCTTCAGTATAAAGGGGCTCAATGCCTCATCAAAATGTGAATATAAATGAAAGGCAGAGTTGAAACAAGAATTGATAAATGCAATCAATGCTCTCTTAATATATTTCTTTAATTGTTCCTTTGAATGATGAGCAAAAAGATAATTTGCCAAATCTATTTTCACCATGCTGAATTAGACTGCTTTTATTATTTAATATTGCTTTACAACAGTCATGTTTGATGACTATAATACTTGATGATTGTTATGTAATACTTGAATGAGAGGTGTCCTTATGATATGCTAGGCTCAACCCTTTTGGGAGCCCATTTTGCTCCACATATCTAATGAAAATAATCACAAACATAATGAACCTATTCCTGCACATTGAAACAAACAAGTTAGCAAAAATAATCAAAGTTGAAAGCTTCCATTGAGTTTTGTTTTCCTTGATTATCAACATTTGTAACTCAATCATCTGGTGAATGCCTGATTGAATGTAAATTACATTCCTGTTGGTAGCGTAGGCATAAACTAGAATGTAATTCATCATTGCTTAGAGTACATCTCTAACATCATCTTTTTACAATTTTGCAGGTTCATGGAGCATGAAATCGAGGCTGCAACATTGGAGATGCAACAACTGAAAACATCAAGCAAAAGTGATTCATCATCATAGGAAATGATGAATTGCTTCTCTTCTTTGTGTTTAAGTTATCTTCAGTAGTGTAGCTTTCATTGAATTTTGTATTCATTATTTGATTATCATAATCAAATTCAGTTACTCTCGCGGCTTGTGCGAGATTTCAGTGTTTTTACAAAATGAATAAAAAGCATTATTATGCAAATTTCCAATTTTTTGTTTCAAATACTTGCACAATAAAAGTATAATTCAGATGTAATCTGATCTTTATGATGAACAATGAATACTTTAGCAGCAAAACTTGAAAATTTTTGTACCTATCAATGATGAATTCGATTCAGCTCTACCTGTTTGAGCTCGTAGTGAAAAAATAGGTAACAATATATATCTATAGGAGCGAATTTGCACCCCTCTTACAAATTCCCCTTTTACATCACTCCACCTTATAAAATCAAACCCGATTGTAAAATTCCACATCACCCATCTGCATTGAATCCACTTGGCGCCTATCTTTTGTGTCAGTGGGGGAATTTTTGTCGAGGACGTGAGTGCAACGCTTGGACGTCTACATGGCGCGTTGTCATCCCTAACAAATTCCTACCTCTGGAGTTTGCAGGGGTGTTACACTCCTCATTGGGGATGAAATATAATGCCTCTGTGTCAACCAGTCGGCCTTAAAATGGATCCTTCCCTCCCATTTTGATCTTAAAATGCATCCATTTAACATTATTTCTAACTTCTACGATCTCTTAAGCATTCAACTTCATTCTCTTAGCAATTCACAACATTTTTCTTGAGAAATTCTATCCATCTTGCTACACTTTTTCCACCATTGGAGTTGTGACTTAGTCTCTCGAGGGACTGCTTCTTCATTTTTGCGGAAGCGTAGACCTTACTAATTTTGCATCCTCCTCTATGTGCTTGAGGGCACCTTGATTGAGAAGGTATATTTCTTCTTGATTTACATAGCAAAACATTGTTGTGATTGTTTGGTATTTCCTTTCCATTATTTCCTTTATCGCATTTTCTATCTCATTGCTTTCATGGTTGTCCATGGAGGTGGAAACACCAAAGTAGGGGTTTAACTGAGGCAAACCCCTATACAACCCCAATATTTTCTCTCTCTTGGTTGCGTGTAGGTGTATGTACGTGTGGAGCTTGCTATCGAACTAGACTCGTAGTGAGTTGGTCTTTGTCACCCTTGTTTTCATCTATCTTCTTTACCTTCTTTACAGTTATTTATCGTATTTTGTTATTTAGTTTAGCTCGTTAAATCTCATTAGCTCAGTAGTTAGCAGGTTTCCAATTTTTTCACACTGTATTTCACACTTTCTGGTTGTACGGATGCTAGTGCCCTAGAGAGACACCACTGCACCATGTTATTGTCCTTGATCCACCCTGTCATCCTTGGATAAAGAGTTGTTTGAGGTGCAATTTAGATTCTAGAAATTGGATCATCTAGTCCCATTCAAGCATTCAAATTAGTAGAGTGAAAAAAGCACTTGAGAGTGCTCTTCATTCTCTATTCTTGACCTAAACACCTGCTTAGCTTGAGGTAAGCTAGGGAAGCCTCCCTCTCTCAACTCTCTGTGACCTAGAGGCTTGGTGTGGTTGGTCCCCCTACATTACATTTTGGTGAACTCGATGTGAACAATGTATATCCATTTGTTTGTGTTGAGAATTTTTCCCTCACACCTGGTGACTATTGTAAACTTGATTGTTATGAAGGTTTATGAGCATCACAACCCAGTCCATGAATTTTGGGTTGTTAGAAGAAGTTTGTGACACCTACCAATGTAAAAGGCGAAGGTCACTTCTAGTTTTACCACCAATTTTTCCACTGGTCTAGATACTGACTTTACTACTGGTTTTCCTACAGGTTTTACTAACATGATGGGTTTCATAGATGAGACCACTCATGCTCCTACCCCTCTAGCATCCCCTATAGCTTTGTTCATGGACGAGGATGATGCTATGCATATCCCTCCAGAAAATATTTTGGCATTGGATAGCAGATTGTTAGACCTTGTGAATCACTTGGAGAAAGCACCAAACATGGCCAAAGTCGCTAGACTTTCTAGCGAGGTAAGATATCTGTTAGGAAAGGATTGGGCAGGCATAGAGTTCTTGCATGGCCTTACCAATCTAACTGAAGCCTATATCCCCTCATATAAGACTAGATCAGGTACTACCTAAGGAGAGGTGCTTGATGCCTATGAGAGACAAATAGGCATCCTAATGCCTACCACATCTATATGCATGGATAAAACAAGCCCTTTGATTATCATTTCCTCTACTTCTCAAAATCCTAACACTTTTAAGGTGAGTAGAATACCCCTTGGTTTGAGCTTCACCCCTCCTACTACCCTTGGAAGTGGGGGCTCTGGTGTAATGAGTGGTGGCAGCTTTGGTAGCGGAGGTGGCTCTGGTAGAGGCCATGGTGGTGGTTTTGGTAGTGGAGGTGGCTCCAGTGGAGGTACTATCGGTGGTTCTGGCTCTGGCAATGGTCATGATAGTGGTTCTTGAGGTGGCTCTGGAGGTGGTTCTAGTGGTGGTAGTTCTGGAGGTTCCACTGGGCCTTTTTCATCCTCTGACCCTATTCTGAATGCTCTTCTTCAGAACATGGATTGGATGCAAAACTAGTTAGAGTGCCTTTCTCAAGCCTTTTCCCAACCTATCTTCCAACCTTTCTTCTGACATAGTCTATTATCAGTGGCCATTTTGAGTATTCCTTTTCCTTAGGGGAATGGAGATTCCTAAATTCGAAAAGTATGGTGGTAAAGGGGATCCAAAGACACATGTGTTAGCTTTCAATGCCATGTGTATGGATTTCTTTCATTATGATTCCCTAATGGTGAAACTCTTCCCTAAATCCCTCAAGGAAACAACACTCGAGTGGTGTTGTTCCTTTCCTGATAATTCTATATTCTCATTTGATCATCTCATAAATCATTTTCTCTGTCAATTCTAGGCTAACATCAGTCTGAAGATGACCTTCTCGAATCTTGTTCGATGTAAGTAGGGAGAGAGTGAGAAGATAATTGACTTCATTGTGCGATACCAAGCGCTCTTTTCACAAATCTTGTACTCGTTGCCCAATGTGGATGTGCAGAAGGTGTTCATAGGCAACCTACAATGAGCCTGGTAGGAGAAATTTTCCTTAATAAAATAGCCTTCTTTCACACATCTGTGTGCCACATTGCGAGAGTATCAGCAAATAGTGGTTCAGTTTGAGGGATCTTCCTCGTGCTCCCATCCCAAAGGAAAATAAATCATGTCTATTTTAGGAAAGGGAAAGGTTGTTGTGAATGTATTTTTCATGACTAACGATCATGTCCTCAGGTGAAAATTTACAAAGTTAGTTGAATCTTATACTTCCATTCTACATAATTTTTCAAAGGATAAGATCATAACTTTGGAAAATCTCACATCTTTAAAGGAACCTTATCCTAATTGGTATGATGGGAATGCTTTTTGTCAGTACCATCATGTTAATGAGCATGATACCGAGCATTGCATGTGCCTATGTCATGAGATATAGGATTGTGTCGATGACAGTACCATCCGTCTCTACGGGAAGAAACAAAACACAAATAAGTCAGTAGTGAAGGCCAATAGCAAGTTGCAGATTTACACAGACCCATTTCTGTCCCATTCTATGAACTTGATTATTGACTCATCTAATGCCTCTCCTCAACCCTCACGTATGTTAATATGGTTATGATTAATCCTCCCCCATAGCCTACGACTAGTTTGAAAGATGTAACTTTAACCTCATAGGACTTGCCTCTAAATAATAAGCCCTCTCCTCTATATATTCCTTCTCACCTCAATGGAAACATTGTGACAGGAGTCCTAGTTGACCCCGTGAGCTAGGTAAATGTTATTACAGAGGATATGTTATGGTTAAATTCGTTACAGAGGGAGGAATATGAGGAAACAAAATCTACCATCTATACGCACAATGGTCTCTCTCTTAAGCCATATGGCTCTATAACTCTTTCCATCCTAGTTGGACCTAGGACAGTGGATACAATTTTAATATCATTTCATAATCTGATCTGTTCAGGGTGAAGTTGGGCATTCTGTGGCTAGCTTCCCTGATTGGAATTGCTTTCGTTATTCACAAATTCTTAAATTTCTCTCACAAAGGTGTTGTTCATGTTGTACATGACACTGGATATCAACCATTAGTATCTCATGGGGGTTATTCTTTAGATCATTTTTGGCCTGCCCCGGTTGGTCCTCTCCCTTCTAGAATGGACCTACTTTACCAAAACTATGTGAAGTACAAAATTGGGGGCAAAAGACAATTGATAGTGACTCCTCCAGTAGTGTGGAAACAAGCTTCCTCCTCCTCTCAAAAGGGGAAGGAAAGGCCTACCTGTCATCAGGGCTCCGCTTCTGCCCCCTTCCCGAAGAGGAGCTTTGGGTAACTACCCCTGGTTTTCGCATAAGGATTCCAATGCTACCTACTTGGCGTAAGGCTAAGATTCAGGTGTCTGACCTTTTTGACTTATTGATGGGATCTTGCCCTAGTATGTATAGTAAGGGGAAGGCTCCTTGTGGGGAATTCTCTATGTCTCAACCTCTGTGACCTCCTACCGCTCCTGCCCCCAAGGCGACGAATGGGAAGAGGCCCACCATTGAGGCGTTAAATCTGACTCCCCCCATTGTTGCTCCAATCTCTAGTCCATATTTTCCTCTTGATCCCATCCAAGAGTCTCTCCCTCCATCATAAATGACCATGATGGACATTCCAATGGCCTAGCAGGATCCTTTTGTTCCATCCCAACTTTCGACCTCTAGCTCTTGGAGTCACAAGAACTACCTTGCACATGAACGCAAACATTGGAAAAAGGCTTTAGCCGCTGATCAGGATGCTTTGCAAAGGAAGGAAGGGGAATCAACCACCCCTATTTCAAGGTCTATTGTTGTGTCCTCCTCTCCTGTCCCCTCTACTTCAATTCAATCATCCTCAGTGCTGCTTTTGGCTCCTGTTGTGAGCGTAAACACCCCTAACCCTAAAAGGGTACATGTGTTTATTGCTCCTTCAGTTAATCCACCTCTCTTGATGTCCCTTCCAGACATCCCACCATTCTTGAAGCTCGTGGACATGCCAAAAATCTCACTGATGTTTGTCATTGTTTTCTCCTTCTCTTCTACACCTTATGCCTTATCTATGGGGGTCTTGCACCCTTCGACGAAGCAGAAGATGGAGAGTAGCCCTGCTAGTAAAAGGGGGTGAAAGTGGAATCCACCTTCTTTGGAAGGTGATCCTACATTAGTATGTGTCATCCTTGTGATGGAGGAAGCTCCAGTGTCCTTAGAGTTTGTCATTGCTCCCAAGTCACTTTGTGAGCCTAGCAGTGAATCTTGGGTGTCACCTCCCTTGTCCCATGAGGTAACACATGGCACTCTATGAAGTACATGCTTAACTCTTTGGACCAAGTCTTAGCCCTTTCAGTGATCTTTGAGAAATTTTTGACCTTAACTCCACAAGAAATGAGCGGAGAAGACCTAGTAGGGCCTTCTTCCTTTGCTCTTGTTGTGGGGGGGTCAAAGGGTTCCCCCTTGACATCTACCCTTGTAGGCATGTCTGCCTTCCTCGTATAATGATCTAGATTTGGAGGCCGATGACCTCTTATTTGATGAATGTTAGGGAGTTTCATCTTCTTTATCTGTAGTGTAGATTGTGTGTGTGCAGTTTTGTGTTCCCTTGTGCTTGTGTTATCTGTTCCTAGATGACCCCTATCACCCTCGTAGGTGCTTGGATACATGAGTGTTTATATGTCATACAACTTCCTCTATTTGTGGCATCATTCTTCCTCTATTTTGTGTATTGATTTTCAATAATTAGGGATGATGTGAAGTGTTGGGGGCATTTAGGCTTCCCTTCCATGTTGACCCAATTTTTTATTTTTATTTTGTTTTCTCATGCATTCTTCACATGGTCTGATATAGTAGGGGGTTGATGACAGTTCATTAATATACTATTATTATACTTATATATATTTATGAGCAGCTTTGATCCCAAAATATCATATCACCCCTGTCCCTTGTGTGTTACACTATTTTTTTTCCTTTCTTCATATCTATCTCTCTTCTTTGCTTGTTTTTTGATTTGTGGTGCTCATGTGTTATCCCTCGCGTGTGTGACAACATTACCACAATTACATCTCGCTATGTTTCATGGGCCACATTACTTTTTCATTCTTGCTTTTCTCTCCTTAGGATGCCATGTGCCTTTGCATGCAACACATACCATCCTAAGGGGGGGCTATCAACTCGCTTCAATTTTCAAAAAACACATTTGGTGGCCAACAAATCTTTTCTCAAAAATCTTTTCAAAATATTTTTCAAAAAATTGCATTCTCAACAAGGACCCTTAGCAGAACATGTTTCCTTCATCATGGGTTCGTAAAGAAATTAGATCTTGAAGAACCTTCCTCTGAGGAGGAAGCAAATTTTCCTATGGGAGAAGCCTCAACCTTCCCCTCGCATGGGGGCATTTTCTTCGTTTCAAATTCCTTGATGAAATGAACATCTTTCAAAAGGATTCCTTGGTGTTGAATTGATTTGTGAAAAACATTCTCATACTTTCAAACAATGCATCCCTTGAGAGGACCCCTTTTATTGTGAAGGGTTCCTGAGGGACCCCTTTGAAAGCTCTTCTTTCAGTATTTGACTATCTATGTGGCTACATTTTGTTTTCTAACATGTTTTATCTATGGATCAACATGTTGCTTTTTAGGTGCACTTGTGAAGCTGCTTTCCAGTCCAACTCTACGGAGTCCCCTATACACTGGGCTTCCTTCAAGAGAGAGTACCTGGGGATGCCCTCTTTGTAGGTCTGAGGGCCCATGAAGCGCTTGCATTCTACAGGATTTTTCCATCATTGGTCTGTGTGCCTTCAGTGTACTTTGTTCCACTCTATAGTTTTGAGGATCTGTAATGTCCTTTGTTTGAACCTCCTCAGGAGAGAGTACATGTGGAGTTATTTTCTTTCCTTTCACTTTTGAGCTCACTAGATTGCAGTTTGCTTGCTCGACACTTCAGGTATACATTTCTAAACTCTTCAATCTACTTTACCAAACACTCATTAACACTCATGCTCGATAAAGTGGGGGAAATGTATAGGAGTGAAATTTCACCCCTCTTGAAAATTTCCCTTTTACTTCCCTCCACCTTAGAAAATCAAACTCGACTGAAAAATTCCACATCACCCATCTGCATTGAATCCACTTGGTTCCTGTATTTTGTGTCGGTGGGTGAATTTTTTTCAGGGACATGAGCATGGTGCGCAGACGTTTGTGTGGTGTGTTGTTGTCCTTGATAGATTCTTGCCTCTGGAGTCTACAGGGACGTTACACTCCTCATTGGGGAAAAAATGTAATGCCTCTATGTCGACCAACCGGCCCGAAAATGGCTCCTTCCCTCCCATTTTGATCTTAAAATTTTCATCCATTTCACATTTATTCTAACTTCTACGATCTCTTGAGCATTCAACTTCATTGTCTTAGCAATTCATAGCATTTTTCTTAAGCAATTCCATCCACCTTGTTGCACTTTTTCCACCATTGGAGTTGTGACTTGGTGTCTTGAGGGACTGCTTCTTTGTTGTTGTTGTAGCATAGACCTTACCAAGTTTCCATCCTCCTCTATGTGCTTGAGGGTACCTTGATTGAGAAGGTATATTGCTTCTTGATTTACGTAGCATAATGTTGTTGTGATTGTTCATTATTTCCTTTCCATTATTTCCTTTATCACATTTTCTATCTCGTTGCTTTCCTAGCTGTCTGTGGAGGTGGAAACACCAAAGCGGGGGTTTGACTGAGGAAAATCCCTATAGAACCCCAAAATTTTCCCTCTCTTGACTGTGTGTAGGTGTACATGTGCGTGGAGCTTGCTAGCAAACTAGACTCATAGTGAATTGGTCTTCGTCACCCTTGTTTTCATCTAGCTTTTTTACCTTCTTTATAGTTATTTCTCATATTTTGTTATTCAATTTAGCTTGTTAAATCTCATTAGCTAGGTAGTTAGTAGGTTTCATGGTTTTTCACACTATATTTCACACTTTTTGGTCGTATGGACACCAACACCACAAAGAGACAATAGCGCGTCATGTTGTCGTCCTTGAGCCGCACTGTCGTCCTTAGACAAAGAGCTACCTGAGGTGCAATTTGGATTCTAGAAATTGGCTCGTCTAGTCCCATTCAAGCATTCAGATCAGCAGAGTGACAAAAGCACTTGAGAGTTCTCTTCATTGTCTATCCTTGACCTAAACACCTGCTTAGCTTGAGGTAAGCTAGGGAATCCTCCTCGCACTCTTGACTTCGGCGGACTTCTGAGTTTGTCCCTCGACTTTGCTATATTTTATTCCATTCGCTTCTCCCTTTCACTTATCTCTCCTTCCCTTCTATAACGACTTCTAATTTTGTTCTTTATTCCACTTTTCTTTCATTCTCCTACCTTCTAACCTTTAATTTTGGGAATCCCCTTTAACTCGAACGATTAACTCGAACCTTTAACCTCAGCCAAAACTTTAATAATTAAACTTTAATCTCAATACCACCCCACCTGCGAACTTATAATCCACTAACCTTTAGTTTCGAAATCCATAATCTATCAACCTTAAACCCTTTCTACTTTGCACATAATTCCTTAACTCCTTCGAATCCCTATACCCCAAAACTCATAACCCCAACCCTAATCCTCAACCCTAAACCTTAAACTCTCAACCCTAAACCTCCTTAAATCCTCAATTTAATCCATTAATCCCCAACCCTAACTCTATACTGGGACCTTTCAACCCTATACCCCCAACCCTCTACCCCTCTACATTAAACCCTCAACTTGAATCCCCACCCTTAAAAACCTAATCCCTCAACCCTATACCCTATACCCTATACATTTTTGTGCATGTGTGAAATACTATTCTAAAATGCAAAACAAAAAATAAATTCAAATAAAGGAAAAAAAAAGAAACTTCAAGGTTAGCCGAATTTGAGCTTGAGAAAAATAAAAGATAAGGGTTGGATATTATACCTTTCCCAAATTGATCCTTGGTTGGCCCTTGATTTTGATGTAGATGAATGCTCCTTCTATGAAATGGCTCAAAACCTATATGAAAATGTAGATGCAAGGATGAATGAAATGATGGTCATGGTTGTGAGATTAGATGCAATATGGAAGATCAAAATGTTTCATTAATGGAGGTAAGTATGGAGGCTTGAATGCAAGAGTTGTGTTGTGTTGTTTGAAAAATGAAAAATTGGCTAAGTTTTAACCAAAATGCATTGAAGGGGAATGAATGGCCGGATTGATCTAGATCAAGGGTTGAGATTCTTTGAGGCATCTCAACCCATGAGGTGAAGACACGTGGAAGGTGAGATGGATGGGAGAGGATGAAGTGGAGATAAGGCAGAAGCCACATGGAGGTACTTGCAAGTACCTTGGGAATGGGAAAGATCTCATCATAAATGAGTTTCTTGTCCATTTTTACAAAGGCATGGGGTGAGAGGACAAGGGGGAATTAAAAAATTTCCCAAAAATCCTCATGGGAAGAAGCAAAAGAATTTAATATTCTTTTATGGGAGGATGTGAGGAATTAAAAATTCCTCAAAAGGCTTAGGTAGAATAAATTGGAATTTTAAATTCAAAGAAGGCATGTGGGTGACTTCTCCAAAAAGATAAATTCATTAATAAGGTTTACCATAGGTGGGTGCCATAAATGGAATGGGATTAGGTTACGCTAAATCATTAGTTTAGGTTGTGCAAATGAGGGATTAGGTGGGTTAATTTTGATTAAGCATCCACTTGCATTTTATGGAGGATGTGACCCCAATCTTAATTAGGAATGTGCACACCCTAATTAGGGATTAAGTGGACCAACCAAGATTATAGGAAATTATGGAGGATGGGACAAGAAGAGAGAGAAAATGGGATGAATTAAAAATTATTTTAATTCATAATGGATAAATGAATAAATTAAATAATTGGTCTATTTATTTAATTTAGAGAAGAAGGGGATAAGGTATTCAATTAATTAATTAAATGTCTTAGATGATGTTAGGGATAAGATGAATATTAATTAAATATCAAATTATTTAATTAACATGATCGTGGATGCAAAATAGAATAATATAAAGGTAATTTTGACCATGTAGTGGTGGTCAAATTTAGATGCCTACATTTTGCCCCTCTTCGAAATGTCATTAAAATAATGATGTTTCAAAGAAAAATAAAATACAAATGACTCAATGGGAGAAAGTAGACTACAACATGCTTTAGTATGGGTAGGAAAAGGATGGAAAGGAAAATGAAGAAATATGGAAGGTTATGCCCCATCGAGAGGGTGAATAGGGGAGAAAGAGGGGCTCGGGCGATGTCTTGATAGGAAGAAATGGATGGTACCATGAAAAATGACTTGTAAATGGATTAAAATAGATAAATGAGGTGAAAAAGGTGTCCAAATGAAGAAATTAGGTTAAAAAGATTAAAAGGGGTAAAAATGGGAAGGCTAAATTGGATCAAAAAGTAAATATAAATAATAAATTAGAAAATTTACTATTCATTTTCTCTTTAGTGTGTACATATGGTGAGAGGTGATTGAGCGATCGAGGACGAGATGGAGGATGAGGAGATCATTCACCAAGCAGATAATGTGTGTGATTACTATCATCTGTTAGTCGTCCCCCAACAATTATGTTTTCAAAAGTGGTCCTTGTCCTTGGATTTTGAATTTTGCACATGTTTTCATTTTCCATAGGGGAGGGGCGGGTAGGTTTAAGAAAAATGGGTTCACCATGGGATGGAAAATTCTCCCATCTAAGAAAGTGCAACCCTATATAAAATGGGAAAATACATGGTGAAGAATGGGTGAACGCGTTACCGCAAGCGTGGATACGCAACGACAGGGGTGATTGTGTAATTGCCCCTATAAGGGATGGGCGGGTACAATCCTATAAAGGCAGATGCATGACAAGAGGTGATCTCAAAATCACCCCTCGAAGGAAAGGGTGAGGAAAAATCACCCTCCAAGGGGAAGGGTGAAGTCAAAATCACCCAACAGGGGAAGGGCGAATGCAAAATCGCCTGATGGGGGAAGGAAAAATGCAAAATCGTCCATCAAAAACAAAGGGGGGGGGACATGGGGTTACTGAGGTGAATTTAAATTCACCTTTTTGGAAAGGGGGAAACTTGCGCCCAAGGGAGAAATAACAAGTGAATATGCCAAACAACAAGAAAATTCTCCATAAGGGGGATGAATGGGAAAATGCACTTTACCAATGGGCGAATGCATGAAAAATAAGAATGGGAAAATGTGCATGCTATAGGGGTGAATGCACAAAATCAGGGTAGGAAGAAAAATGGGCAAGAAAAGTGGAAAAAGACTTGATAGATTACATGTGTGGATGCAAATAATAAATACTTTGTGGAGGTGGAAGAGGCATTCGATTGTGTTGATGATCAATGGTTTCACACCAGAGGATCATGAGACACTAGACTAGGTAGGGTTGTTGCACATGGTAGTATTTTCAGCAATTAGAGAACATCGACCACTGCCTACAATATTGATGGAGATATGGAGCTCAAAGACATGTACATTCCTCCTCCCCACGGGGGAGATGACAATAACACTAGAGGATGTATGAAGGATATTGAGATTGTTGATTAGGGGACACCTGGTTGGTGGGGGAGCTAGGTGGCCATTAGAGTAGAGCCTTTAGGCTATGTTTGGGATGAAAAACCTTCCCTACTAGGGGAAGGAATTGGATATAGATGGATGCATTGGGATTGCACCAACATTTCTATTATTTTTGTGTGGCTTGATTAGTGGGATCCTCCTCTCGAACAAGAGTGTGAGATTCTTCAACCTCAAGAGGATTGAGGTTGTCTAGCATACTATGGAGATACGACAAGGTGTGTTTGCATGGGGGCCCTGCATACTAGCGCAACTTTACATGGACATGCACATAGTATGATACAAAGGAGTGGTTAGCATCATCCATGTTACCCTGCTACATGTATGGGTATGGGAGCATATTCAGATTACACGACCATATATTAAGGTACACAAGGAGGGGGTGGAGGGCCTACCAATGGCCTTTAAGTATCAAGGGGTGATGCACTACGAGTAGGTTCAAAGCCTGGAGTATTGGTACAGAGTTTTTGAAGACTTGAAAATTGACCAAATAGTGTGGAGGCCCTATGTGGACAGTGATTTCCAGTCATGGAGAGTAGAGGACCGATTGTACAAAGGATTTATGTTCACATGATGCTACCTAATTGGAAAAGACCCCTTAATTATAGAGTTGTATAGGATAAATTAGGTCACCAAATAGTTTGAGATTTGATAGGATATCTTGGCACTAGAGGAGAGGTATAGGCGCATCACACGGGATAGAGGATGGGGGTAGGGAGTTCCAACCGACAGGGCAAGGCAGTTGTGGGATCGGTTAGTGGAGCAGGTATGGACATGGAGAGGAGGCCTAGATGATGCAAGAGTTATAGAGAGATACCTAGTGTAGTGGTAGGAGAGAGTTCCCACAAGGATTACTCCTGTTCATGTGCCTAAGGTATAGGGCGAGAGAGCAAAGGGGGAGGCAATAGGAGGTGAGGATGAGGATGAGGTTAGACTGAGGAGGAGGAGGAGGAGGAGGAGGAGGAGAGGACATGTCAGAGAGAAAATAGAATAGGAGGAGGCGAGGGAGGAGATGGGAATCCCCAAGGAGAGGGCCTTGGTGGTGTATTAGCCACCACTTGTAGATGACACAATTGCTAGATTAGCAGGATCTCAGGCACGTATTCACATCTTACAACACAAGCTGCGACAGGTAGAGGGGGAGAGGGAGAGACTATAGAAAGAGGTTGAGATATTGTAGGGGTTCAACCTAGGGTGGATGAGGGGGTTGCAATAGAGGTAGATGGGATGAGGAGAGAGATGGGGAGGCTATAGGGTCTACTAGAGGCCATGTAGGGAGAGAGGGATGAGGTAGTGAGAATAGTGGAGCAGGCTAAGGGGTAGCTACAGGGGATGAGACTAGCCTAGGATTCTTGGGAGTTGGATAGGGGCAGGCTACAAACACAAAGGGATAGGTACTGCAGTGAGAGAGATGCAGCATGAGCAGCAGGAAGAAGATCTAATGATGGTACTATCAAGATTGGATATTGGATGGGATTGTACTACAGTGTCGTTCTAGATTTGGCATTGAGAGCCCCACCATTTTCCCAGGTGTGCAGTAGGAGTGGAGGGTCCTCTCAATCAAGGGGAGATCGTAGTCAGTGGAAATGGGTACATCCAGTGGATAGATGGGTCACCAGGTGGAGGAGGGGGGAGGAGAGATCTAGCATCACCATAACACTCAGATGAAATGAGTAGTGGGGGATGATAGGATGATGAGGACAGGATCTCAGTTTTGACAGGTACATGCAGATGATATATATAGATGCAGAGTCTATGTATAGATTCTTTTGACAGATTGAGTCAGAGATTCATTCTATTCTTGATGATTTAGGACACATGATGTGTCAATTGCACATATCCATTTGTACATTTTGATTATCTTGTACATATACTTGTTATTCGATGGACACTATGTGGGATTTGATTATGAACTATGTCATGGATATTATGAACTTTATTATGAGTTGTATGGACTTCTATTTTGATATATATGACATGGTTGATTATGATGATGCCCTATATATGATGCTTATGTGATGCTTTTGATGTTTATTATGCACATATGTATGATGGGCCTGTGATTATGATTATGATGGATGTATTTATGATGAAATGCATAATATGGATTATACAGATTATGACTAACATTTTGTGGTGCAGGATTGGATGTTTTATGATTTATGATTATGATATGGATGTGATACTAATGATTTTTGATGCAAGTGGCGATGTGATTGTGATTTATTATGCATGCATATGAGATGATGATATGTGGTAATGTATGACATGGATATTATAATGAGATGATGATGTATGATTATCAATGTATAATATGTATAATGTCATGGATGGAATAAATGGATCTAATGAAATGGAATGCATTTAATGAAACGAATGTAATGCAAAAAGATTATGATGCTTAGAATAAAAAATCTATGTTATTCCAAACAACTTAAAATGGTAATGAAAAGTAAAATGATCCTAATTAAATGAGCCTAAATGATAATGGAAATGCAAAGTGAAATGGATTATGATGGGTGATATAGTGCACCTGTCAAGACTAGAGGGACCCTGATAGGAAGAATAGGTGGGAGATATCATTTGCACAACCAAAAAACAATAATCATAGGTGGGGGAAAATGGACTGGGATAAATGAAATACAATGGGATGATAAATAAAATGAAATTATAATGTCATTATATCACATTAGGAGCATTGAATTTTACTATAGCATAGGACACTATATGCCAGGGTATAAAGAACTAAGGCCAATTGGTATCCAATGCGTAGGATTGACACAACAAGAAAAATGGTTATCTAAACATCTGAAAGTCACGAGGTCTTTGGTAGGGCCTAATGTTGGAAGCACAAAGGATGCCCCAACGTAACACAAGACTGCAAGGATCTTGGTGGATACTACATGGGACAACCAGGAAGACAAGATCCCATAGAAAATCAAGATATGTCCCTCAAAGTGCACTAGTCAAAGCGCACCATGATATGATGGATCATGGCGACCTCGAGTAGGTATAATAGGAAGCTCAAATGATAGACAAAGCACCAAAATATCATAATAAATTTCAAATATCCTTTTCCATAGGACCAATAGGTGGATGGGATTGATGTGGTTTGATATGAGGAAGGATACATCCTGCTAAAACCAAGGATAGATGGGGGTAGATTGTTTGATCGACATGACTCATGATACCCAAAACAGATTGAACCTCATGGGACTAGTGGATCTTTTTATTAGAAACCAGTTGAATAAGGACACTCTTGACAACACAACACAAAACCAAGACACACCCTAAAGGACAAACCTAGGGTCTCGGGGGTTGATCGAAGATTAGCCTTGCCTATGTGAAAGTGCAGAGACCTCATAGTTTGATAAAAATACCGACGACCGACGATGGATAACAGTAGAAAGAGGACAATGAAGACTCAAACCAATGGAAAACATCCTCAGGGGCTCATCAAAGATGGCCTTTCCTATGTGAAAGCGTAGAGGCAATGTAGTTCAAAAAAAAGACTGATGATAAAAGATGGGACCAGATAGATGAATGATGGGGACTGACACAAAAGGACATACCAAAGCCTCAAGGGCTCATCAAAGATGGCATTTCCTACATGAAAGCGCAGAGGAAACATAGTTCAACAAAAAGGACCAAGGATTAAGAAACGACACAAGACCTAATGACAAAAGACATGATGAAGGATCCTAGATGGGGACGCGAGACCAATGACACGAAACCATTTACAAGTGATGAAAAGCTCAAGATTTAGGATAGTAAATCTATACCGTCTAATGCTTAATCAAAAATACACCACGTGGAGAATGATAGGATGTCGATGGACGATGGGTACGATAGGAAGCTAGGATTGGATGCATGGATAGGATGAAGTGGAGATGCAAGCATATAGGAAAGTGAGATGCAAGGTAGATAATGATTGAGCCCTCTACGAATGGTGCCTATTACCAGAGTTTCACCAAATGTACTTATCTAAGGCCCCACCAAGGGTGGTTTTCACATAGGATGATTTTTCTCTTTACTATTTTTTAAAAAATTCTGACATATTTTGATTTATTTTTATTTTTCTAAATTTTTTACTTTTTTTTTGGTATTTTCTAGGTGGGTTAATCCAATTGACTTAGTGTAAAACCATTTCAAGTGTACAATGTTGATGGGTTCTTCCAAGGGTTCTCCCTTAGGTGTGGTGAGCCAATGTGCTCTAGAACCATAGTTGGTTATGACAACATAGGGACCCAACCAATTAGCCTCAAACTTACCTTTCTTCTCTTTGTCTTGTTGGGTATGTTGATTTTATTTTAGCACAATATCTCCAATTTGGAATTGACGAGGTCGAACCTTCTTATGAGTCAATATTGGTATGCCTGAAGGTGGTTATAAGCACTGAGACACTTTTTGTCAAGGAGCTCTAACTGATAAGGTAGGAAACCCAATATTCTTCATCATTGATTGGGTTTTTCAAAGAGATGCAAAGTGATAGGAGTTCAACCTCAATCAACAATATGGCATTGGCACCATACATAAGTGAGTACAAGGTGGTGTTGGTAGGGGTGTGGATGGAGGTGTGGTAATCCCAAACAGCGAGATTGAGATGGAGGTGCCAATCTTGACCAATATTGTTGAAAACCTTCTTTAGGATTTTGATTAATGTTTTGTTGGTCGCTTTAGCCTGACCATTACCTCGGAAGTAGTAAGGTGTGGACCAACAATGTTGGATGTGGAAATTTTCACATAGTTGTTGGATGTGTTGGTTTTTGGATGGCTTTCCATTATTAGTAATGATGGTGGAGGGGATACCATATCTACAGAGAATGTGGTAGAGGATGAATTGAGAAATTTGGGTACCTCTAATGAGGGAGAGTGGAATTGCTTCCACCCATTTGGTGAAGTACTCAGTTGTAGTGATGATGAAGGCATGACCATCAAGGGATGGAGGGTATATATTGCCGATTAGGTCTAAAATCCATTGTTAAAATGACCACAATGTTGTAATTGACAAAAAATATTGTGTAGGAGCATGGATCAAATCTCCATGTTTTTGGCATCGTACACACTTCTTGATGAACTCACAGGCATTATGGTCCATTTTCGGCCAGTAATACCTAGTGCATAGAATATTTTTGGCCAAGGCCATTCCATTGGTATGGGACCCACATATGACACTATATACCTTGTTTAACACAACTCGAGATTTTGATTCATTCAGACATTGAAGTAGAGTCCCATCATATCCCCTACACTAAAGTGTGTCTCCTAAGATACTATAACATGAAGCATGATGGATGAAGGCTTTGTATTGGTTTTGATTTAGGTCGGGTGGGAGGATGTTATCATGTAGATAGGAATAAATTTCATGATCCCAAGTAGATTGAGGACCCATGATTTCACACACCATTTCCATATCTAGGATGTCGTATGAGGGGATTAGTAACTATTCCACTACGAATTCATAATCCGTGTGATCTTGAGGCATTTCTATAAGTGAGTCGATGGTTGTCATTGCATCTGTAGCCTTATTTTGTAGTCTAGGAACTTGCTCAAATTGGATGTGACTAAAGTGGTTTTTTAAATCATCCACCATGTATTTTTAGGGAAGCATCTTGTCATCTTTGGTCTAAAACTCATCAGTGAATTTTTTGATGATAAGTTGTGAGTCTCCATAAACATGAAGATGACTGATGTTCCATTAGATTGCTATGTGAACACCAGTGATAAAAGCTTGATATTCGGTGATGTTGTTTGTGCATGGTAAAGCTAGCCTAAATGAATTATGAATGTAGTCACCTTGTGGAGTGACAAAAAGGATGCCTGCACCTACCCCATTTTGTGTGTATGAGCCATAAAAATATAGTTTACATGCCTCTTTCTCTAAAATTGTGAATACTAACTCGTCTAGAAATTCAGCCACTAAAGGTTAGGCATCAACTAGGGGAGCATCTTCCAACTAAACAACAATAACTTTTCCTTTAATTGCTTTATGATCCACATACTCAATATCAATCTCACTCAGTAGCATGACCCATTTAGTAATGAGACCAGTCAATGATGTTCTAGATAAAAAATACTTAAGTGGATCAACTTTGGATATCAATTTGATTGGGTGACTAGGCATATAATGTTAAAGATTTTGAGAGTTGAAGATGATTGCAAGACAAGCATTTTCCATAGGAGAATAATTAAGCTCATAGCCAACTAGTGTTCGACTGATATAATATATATCCCTTTCTTTTGTGGACTCATTATGTTGTGCCAATAATGCCCCCAGTGCAACTAATGTGGCTGATATGTATAGCAACAATGGTTTTCCTAGTATGGGAGGCATCAAGATGGGCATATTAGAAAGGTACTCCTTAATTTTTTTGAAGCCCTATTGGCATTGTGGATCCCATCTGAAGATTGTATCTGTGTGTATAAGATGAGTGAAGGGCTAGCACTTATCTGCAAGCTGGGATATGAAATGCCTAATGGACTACAATTTCCCTTGTAGAATCCTTAGTTGCTCTAAATTCTTGGGAGGGGGCATTTCCATTATAGCTTTCACTTTAGCTGGATCAACCTCAATACCCCTTTTGGATACAATAAATCCTAGCAATTTTCCCCAAGTGACTCTGAAGACACATTTCTTAGGATTTAGTCTCAGCTTGTATTGTTCTAGCCTGTCAAAAAATTGCTTCAGGATCTTCGGATGCTCTTCCCTAGTTTTGGATTTTCCTAATAGATCATCAACATAGTCCTCCATTATTATGTGAATAAGGTCATGGAAGATGACAGTCATAGCTCATTGGTATGTTGCCTCCACATTCTTCAATCTAAAGGGCATGACATTATAAAAAAAAGGTATCCCAAGGAGTAGTGAAAGCAGTCTTATGTTGATCTTTGGGTGCAATCCTGATATGATATTTACTAGAAATCCATCCATGAGGTGCCCTACTGTCAAATCAACTAGAATTTCAATGTTAGGCAAGGGGAAATCATCCTTGGGACAAGCTTTATTTAGATCCCAAAAATTTGTACAGATTTTGATGCCCCCAGTGGGCTTGGCTCAAGGTACAATGTTACATATCCAATCTGAATAGTCAATTGGTCTAATGAAACTAGCTACCAACAACTTCTCTACCTCAACTTTGACAAGAAAGGCCACCTGTGGATGCATCTTACAAATATTTTGTTTAACTGGCTTAACATCAAGACACACATCAAGATGGTGTACTACCAAGGTAGGATCTAACCTAGGCATATCTGAATAGGACCATGCAAAATTGATGATTCCCTCTTACAATAGATTAGCAATTACTGGATATTCTTCTTCAATCAAGGATTTAGCCACATAGGTGATCTTTGGTTCTTCTTCTATTTCTAGATTGATTTCTTTTGTTTCTTCAATTAAGATCAAAGACTACTCATAAAAGTGAGTTCTCATAAGGGGAAGATGAACATCCCCATCCTCTAATGCCTCAGGGAGGTTTTCACTAGAGGATACACCCTTTGTTTTTACTTTTGACGAGACAGGAAGTGCCTCAAAGAGCTTTTCACTAGATGGACCTTTTTTAGTTTTTTTCTTTCGATTTTTGTAGTTGAGGTGTTCATCTTCCCCAAAGTAAACTCCATATTATTCTTCTAATCCCATAAGGTATACATATGGCTCCTCAGAAGGAAATGCGTCAATAGGTGTGCTTCCTCATAGGTCCTAATCTATGAGGTTAGGGTGGTAAAGAAAAAGGCTAATGGAGAAGATGGATATGGATTTGAACAAGAGACATCTAAATCATCATAGGAGAGTATAATGGCTTCCTCTTTAGGGATGCCTTCAAGGAAATCAATTTTCACGTTAACATTATTTGACGTGCTAGAGGATGCAACAGACCCTTTTTGTTTATTTTCATAACCAAGACCCATGTATTTTAGATGTATAGGTGTATCAACAAGTTTACACATTCCATGCTCATTGACTCCTAGTCCTCCCCAATAGTTGTATTTTTGTGCTAATTTAGAAGCTTGTGGATAAACTTCTTGGAAATGCTCAATGAGGGGAGATGAAGGCTCAGGTTCTTTTGTATAGACCCATTGACTAATATCCTCATCAAGTTGATCTTGCAAGGTATCTGGAGACTAAAATGCAGTAGAACCCACATTTTTAGAACTGATTGTCTTGGTTACTGGTTCTTCTTTTTGTGAAAATTTAGATGGTCAACCATAAGTGCATGGAGAAGTAGACATTGTTCCCACATTGAGCGCGATACACATTTCATATTTCCCATAGCCTTTTTCAATGATCTTGACCTTGGTGATGGTGGAGTCGAAAGTGGAAGATGGAATGGAAGGTGTAGTGGAAGAAAGAGTGGATGAAGTGTGAGATGATGGTTGAGAAGTTCCCACTTTGATTCCCAAACAATGGCAAGAATGTAGAAAGGATTCTTCGAGAGCTCAACAATACTCAAAAGGTTGTGGATCAACATGTATAGTAACTTCAATTCCATTGTGTGGGAACTTTAGGCATTGATGGTAAGTGGATGGAATGACTTGCATGGCATGAAGCCATGGTCGAACAAGGAGGAGGTTATATGGTAGATCAAGATCAAAAACATGAGAAGTTGTGTATTGTACAAACAGGCCAACCTAAATAGGGAGACAAATAATACCTTTTGAATCCCACTCTACATTATCATAAGCCTTAATAGTGATCACCTGATTATCCAAGTTAGCATGAGTGTACCCCACCTATTTTAAGAATTTCAATGTACATAAGTTGAGGGAAGAGCCATTATCTACCAAGACTCACTTGACTTTATGCTTGGTGACAAGGACCTCTACATAAAGGGTGTGGTTATGGGCAGGATCAATAGATGGCATATCATTTGACTGAATCCCAATTGGTAGGTGGATGATAAGTGTCCTACAAGAGCTTGGAACTAAGTAGGATCTATGTCATTTGGAACTTGGGTATCCTGTAAAGCCTTGGTAAGGATTTCTTGATGGATATGAGAAGAATTTAGAAAATCTAAAATAGATGTCTATGTAGGGGTCTTTCCTAGATGATCAAGTATATTGTATTGTGAGCTTACAAGAGCCTTTTGGGATGAAGTGGGTGGTCCAGGAATTGATATGTGGGTGTGACACATGGTGACAACACATTGAGGGTCCTTTCCCTTGACATGGATTGTGAAGACTCATGGACCCACTTGTGTAATACACCCAACTATATTGTCAAAATTAAATGGAATTTTATTATAATTGATATTGTTGGTGCTATTTTTTTATTGTTATTGGTGTTGGACCCATTGTTCATATTGGAAGAGCTAGGAAATTGGTTATAGTTAGGGAAATAATTTTGGTAATTTTTGCAATTGAGCATCAAATGACATAGATTGATTTCCTTCAACCACAATTTATCCTCATTCAATGAGATCTTGGATGTAACTCTTTAGACCTTAGTCCTTATTGGTGTAGTGACCTTTGATTTTATAGTAGTCACAATACTCAATTTATTGGTACTAATTTAGCTTGAGTTTGTAATCATCAAAGGGTTTGGTTATTGGATAAACCATGACATTATCCTAAACCAATCTCCTAAAGACTGCATCTAACAACTCCCCTATGGGAGTGAATGTATTCTTGGAATTTCCTTGAATCGACTGATTGGGTTGAGCGAGAGGACAAGGTGCCCCTTGAGGCACAGAGATGACATTTGTTCTTCATTTTTGGGGGATGTTTTGTTGTGATTGAGAAGCATTAGCTACTTGGACATGCTTGGTGTCAATGACACCATCATTAACCACATTCTTGTTCTTGTTCCAGTAGTAGGATTTATCATCATATTGTTTATCCTTATCTTCCTTGAAGATCTTAATGGGTCCTTTGGTGATAAGGGCCTTCTCAATGGTAGTCCCTATTTCGATGACCTCTGCAAAGGTAGTTGCACAATGTAGGCACAAGTTATAAGCTAAATTTGGGTGGGAGTTTTCAACAAATATGCCCACCAAATCCTTCTCAGGAAGACTGCACTTGAGATGACTGGCTAAATCTTGCCACCTTTACAAGTAGCTAGTGAATGTTTCCCCATTACGTTGCTTGTCCTTCATGAGATCTATGGTATCTATATCCTTATCTAATTTAAAAGAGAAGTGTGTGACATTTTTTTTTGACAAATTAGAAAATGTGGAAATTGACGCTCGTGGGAGATGTAAGAACCACTCCAATGCTTGTCTAGTCAAGCTACGGGGGAACAGTCGAAGGAGGTAATTTTCATTATATAAGAGCTCTTGACAATCATTGTAAAACTCTTGTAAGTGGTATCGTGGGTCACACTTCCCCTTGTACTTGTAAAATTTTGGAATTTTGAAGTGTTTTGGGAAGGGAATTGTATAAATTGATTGATCAAAGGGATAAGGACAAATGTCCTCGAACTTGAAGGAATTTTTGGATGACGTACTAGCTTAAAAATATTTCATAGTGTCTTTCATGTCCTCCCATTCTTTTTTGATAGGTACATATGGGGGTGGACCTATCGGATTGGATTGGTCATAGGGAGCATATTGATGATATGAAGGTGGCGGTGGAAGCGATTGGTCATATGATGGTTGAGGATATGATGGGACCTGTTGGTATTGGTCCGTGTAAATTGGTTGTTGATTGGTGTAATTTTTTGTTGAGATGGTGGTGATTGGTAGTAGGACGAGGAGGCAACTTGTTGTTGGGATGGTTTCTATTGATAATATGATGGATTAGGTTGATAATTGTATGTTGGTTGTTGTTTAGGGACATGTGGATGCAATTGTGGATTGGGTTTTTGTTGGTAGGTGTTTGGTGTGGGTTGTTGGGGATTAATGTAGGATGGTTGTTGTTGGAATTGTTACTGATTGAATTGATAATTAGGATTTGGATTGGATGCGGTATATTGTTGTCTTGGAGTGTTAGGTGGAGGAGGTGGTTGGTAATAGGTATTCTATGGAGGCGGTTCCACAAAGTGTGAGGGTTGATGGCAGCAAGGTGAGAAATAATAAGGTGGTGGATTAGCCTATGTATGTGGGGGTTGCGATTGATATTGGTATTGATTTTTAGGGTTACCTTGGGATTGCGAAGGGGATTGTTGCGGTTGTGAATGGACTTGTGATTGAGGTTGTGGTTGAGATTATTGTTGTGGTTGTGACTGTGGTTGAGGTTGGTGTGGCCCAGAATGACTAGGATTGAATGGTGGAAATGGTAGTGATAACGGGTGTGTGTGAATGAGGGGTGTAGAAGGTAAAACATTAGACGTAGTACCCCTGGTGTTTCCTGATGATTGATTTGGTTAATTTTGTGGGAGCGATAGTGTGGATGGAGTGTGGGACCTTGGGGATTGTTTACTTTTGGTGTCACTCCCATGGTAGATATCCAAATAGAGGGGGATGGTATGTGATAACCCACATCATTTCCAAATCCTAGTTGATACCAATAATCTTGTGGTGGAGCTTGAGAAACCTGAGGGATTGATGGTCCTAGATTAGCTTGAGAGCTCTAAGGATCCTGTGATTGAGGGGGTAAGGTGTTAACATATTGCGTCATGTCAAACCCAAGTGGTCAGTTAGCACCCCTCATAAGTAGTGTAGCAAGGATCTGATCTGAAAGTTCAATGAGGATGTGATCAGTCATTTCGACATTAGTGGGATTGCTAAGATCCTCTTTGATAGATAACTCGGGTTGATTAACCATACCCTTAGTTCTTGAATCTTAATTGGGGACGCTGGAATGTTGTGACCCCTCATTCAAGGGCAAATTTTGGTGAACCAATAGTTGATGTTGGTGTTGTTCCATGAGCTTCTTAGACTATGATTGAGTGGTAACAGGCATGAAAATATGGATGACTAAAGGATGAAGATGATGTGAATCTCTATGATGCAACTAAATGATGATTTGGATGATTGATTAAAATATTACTAGGATGGATTTATTGATTGGATGGACGATGGGATGATTGCTTGGACTAGATTGTCGATTAGATTGAATTGGATTAATTGATTGATTGGATTGGATGGATTTGATTAATTGGATTGACTGATTGGATTGACCCCAAACTAGACTTGAGAGCTTAACTGGGTGATGTAGGATGATGATGATTGAATTGGATATGTTGATAAAAAGGATGATTACGATACAAATTCTCCTATAGATGGAAGTAATTTGATGAGGTTGCAAGTGATTATTGACTCAAGATGGATTACGTTCCTGAGTAAGGATGATAATGATTAGGGTCAGTTAGCTAACCCAATTGGATAAAAGCTCCCAAATTGATGTTTAGGGGATTAAGATTGATTGATCGATGATTAATATGGTAACTAAGGATGTCCTAAGATGAACCTATGTGCTTAAATGGATGATTGGATGACTTTTAGAAAATTTGAATGCATGGAAAATGACAATTGCGAGCAACTAGATGATGATAAAAATATTTTGATCATAGGAATAAGCTTGGAATAATACAAACTTTTAGTGTCCAAATGGATTCACACTCTAGTTTTTCTATGAGAAGCAAATTTGCCTCTGTGTATAGAAAATTCACCTCTTTAGGTCACGAGTTCACCTATCTAGGATATCACAGAATCACCCCTACAAGTAGCAGTAATCACCTATCTAGTTTCACAAGTTCATCAATTCTCAATGACTGTACGGAACAAGTTATAGGATCACCCAAACAAAATGTGGATTTTCCTAACTAGGTAAGTGTATGGAAAGAGAGTATGGTCTAACAAATGCAATCGCCTATCGAGGACACAAGATCACCTATAACTGGATATGTACGAATGGTATGATGATAGGATTTCCTCTGTGTGAAGCATAATCACCGAAATGAGTATCTTTGGATTCACCTATCTAGGACATAGGATCGCCTATCTCTAGCTATGTACAAATGGTATGATGGTAGGATCACCCTTCTATGAAATGGAATCACCTATCCAAGGGTAATGTATGAACGGGGAGGTGTGGACTCAGATGTAGAATCGCCTATGTGAAAGGTGGATTCGCCTATAGGGTGACAAAGGTGTACGAACGGCTTGAGTAGATTCACCCTTTTGGGGAGCAGAATCGCCTATCAAGGAATAACATGGAAACATGTCGAAATTGCCTCTTGGAGAAGCAGGATCACCCAAGAAGTAGATGGACCAGACAAGTGCATCTAAGTTTGGAGATCAAGGGTTGAGATGCCTTGGGGCATCTCAACTCTTGTGGTGGGGACATGTGGAGGATGAGGTGGAAAGGGAAATAGTGATGTGGTGATGACATGGAGCCATAGGGAGGTACTTTCAAGTACCTTGGGGGAAGGTGGAAAAGACTTTACTTGTCTCATATTCCCCAAATCTTGGAGAGATGTGACAATAGAAGAATTTAAAATTCTTCCAAATTCTCCCTTGATTTTGGAGATTGACCTTGGGAAGAACAAGGGGAATTAAAAGTTCCCCTTGTAAGGACATAGGGATGGGGAAATTGTATTTAAAATTGGATTTTAATCCCTCCAAGGATGTTGGAGGAAGATATTGGAATTTAAAATTCCACATGGGATGCATTGGAGGGATAAGTGGAATTAAAAATTCCACATGTGCATGTTGGGGGAATAAAAGAGGAATTAAAAATTCCTTGGGGGATGGGGTTAGCTTCTCCAAATAGAGAAGGCATTAAATAGGGTTGATTTGGGAACCCTTGTCATAATTGGCAAAAGGACTAGATTAAGGATTAATTAATCATGATTAAGAGTTGTGCAAATGATTAGGTAGACTAATGAGGGATTAAGGGCAAGTGGCAAATTTTGGAGGATGTGACACTAATCCCAATTAGTGATGTTAACATCCTGATCATAGATTAATTAGACTAATCTAGATTAGGGAAGGATTATGGAGGATGTGATAAGAGGAGAGAGAAAAGGTAAATTAAAAAAATTATAATTCACATGGTCTAAAGTGACTAAATTAAATAAATTAGTCTATTTATTTAATTTAGAGAAGAAAGGGATAAGGTATTTAATTGATTAATTAAGCACCTTAGGAAATATTCAGCCAGATTAGATGAATAATAATTAAATAATGAATTATTTAATTAACATGGCAATAGATACACGATAGAAGAATATGAAGGTGAATTTGACCATATGGACGTGGTCGAATTCAGATGTCTACATTTTGCCCCTCTTTGAAATATCATGCCAGAAATGTGTGCAGGTGTGAAATCCTATTCTAAAATGTAAAACACAAAAGAAATGCAAATAAAGGAAAACACAAAAGACACCTCAAGATTAGCCAAAGTTGAACCTGATCAAAATAAAAGATAAAGGTTAGAGATTATACCTTGCCCAAATTGATCCTTGGTTGGCCCTTGATTTTGATGTAGATGTGTGCTCCTTCTTTGATGAAATGGCTCAAAACCTATTTGAAAATGATGTAGATGCAAGGATGAATGCAATTATGGCCATGGTTGTGAGATTAGATGCAATATGGAAGCTCAAAATGCTGCAACAATGGAGGTAAGTATGGAGGCTTGAATGTAAGAGTTGTGATGTGTTGTTTGAAAAATGAAAAATTGGCTAAGTTTTAACCAAAATGCATTGAATGGGATGAATGGCTAGGATTGATTCTAGGTCAAGAGATCAAGTGTTGAGATGCTTTGAGGCATCTCAACCCATGAGGTGAAGACATGTGGAAGGTGAGATGGAGGGGAAAGGATGAACTGGAGATGAGGTGGAAGATGAGTTGTTCCCTTTTGCTTGCAAAATTGAAGTTCTTGGTGGCATCAACGTGTGCTACTTGTGTCGCAAAGAAGGCAACATTCACAAAAAATTCCCTCATTCAAAAACCCCACGCTAGCAATTACAACCTGCATAACTTTGACCCTGCTCACTTAGAAAATCTATTTGAATCCGTCCCTGCCAAGAATGTCGACCAAGTCAATCCCGCCCTAACTAACCCATTGTAGTCAAGCCCTTTTCTTGAATCCTAGATGGGGTTTAACTTGTTGAATGACCCAAAGTTGAACCTCACCTTAAGGGATGCTACCATGCAACCTTTCGCTTCGTCTCCCAGCCATGATCCCCAAAGGGACGTGCTACTTCACAACTCGTTTAGTGCCACTTCACAACTCGTTCAAAATTCTTTCTGGTGATGTGATTATGAAAGGGTCTACCAGGGAAGGACGACAGGTTGTGGCACCCTCGAATGGGCTGGGAAACTATGTAGTTTTTGAAAAACTAAATGCCCAACAATTGGTCATTCAAGACATAAGGAAAAGAATTGAAAGCAACTTCCTAAAAAGCGATAAGACATGCAATGTGGTGCAGGAGCTCACCATTACAAGGGAAGAAGGGCACCACAAGCTGGCTAGAAATAATCAGGATGTGGGTGAGGTTAGTATCGATAATTTGGTTGGGGGCTCTAGGCCCCCCAATAGAAGGAAATCCAGCTTAGGCCAATTCCTCTGGTGTATCTATGCTCGGGGTCAAGACTAGAGACAGTGGAAGTGTCCTCAGTATTGATCAGGGCGCCCATGCCAAGAACCTTACTCTAGTTGAGGATGTCCAAGCCCCCCCCAACTAGGCTATTTCTCTTGACCTCGACCATATTTCCAATCTATTCTCTGACCCTAATTGTGAGGACCAAATCAAAGATAGGGAACTCTCAACTAAAGAGAATATCATGGAGGAAGAAAGCCCAAGGAAGAGAATGGGCCTGAGAAGGCCAAGGAAGAATAGAAAGTCCATCCCCATCCCAAAAAACATTTAGATTTCAAAAGGGAAAAGGAAAAAGAGAAGTGTGGTGGTTCAGCCACCAGAGGCAAAAAGGCCCAAAGTTGAGGATAAATTGTCGAAATGCTTTGTGCAATTCAGGAAAGACCAAGAAGTAACTCCTATGACTGTGGAAAATGAACCTTAGATGTGAGTCATGGAATGTTAAGGGACTAGAGTCCCCTGACAGGAAATATTTAGTAAGAAGGTTTTTGAACCTATAAAAGCAAAAAGATGTCCTACTTCAAGAAACCAAGGCAGTGGGCTTCACCTTAGAAAATAGAAGGGAGGTGTTTCCATTCTCTTGTCCTACAAATGGATCCCTTTTATCACCAATCATGGCTCCTCCCCCTGCAAGAAGGCCACTTGGGTGACAAGCAACAAGGATGGTCATAAGTTTGGAATTTGCTCCATCTATGCCCCTAATGACCATAGAGAAAGGGCTATACTTTGGCAATGGCTCACTGCCCTACCAAAAATCCCCTGGATCCTTGGGGGGACTTCAATATGATGGAGCACAATGAAGAAAAATGGGGGGTGTGGACATGAATTGGAAAGGTAATGAAAGACATTTTTGGCAAAGAATGAAAAATAAACAAAACCTAATGAACCCCCTAGAAAAGAATAAAAAGGACTTCGGGGGAGTGTGGTTTACATGGTGTAATGCACAAAGAGGGGACAAAAGGATCTATTGTAGGTTGGATAGATTCTATGTGAATAAAGACAGGCATAGCTTTATACCTAATGAGGAAGGGCTTAAAGTCTGTGTCCACCCCTATGTAACCATGTTAGATCATCATCCAATCAAAGCACAAATTAGCTTGAACATGGACATCCCTCAAGCCATAAAGAAAAAAGGAAGGGTTCATGCTTAACACCTTCTTGTTAAAAGAACCCGACTGCAGAGACGACATCACCTCCATAAGGGAAATCAATAAGTGGATGCTAAAAGATTGTAGCCCTATTGATAGATGGAACAAGAACACCGAGGCCTGGGAAAAGATGTTCCAAGTAGTAGGGAAAAAAAGGGAAAAGGATAGGAGAATGCATTGCAGGGCTTCCTACTAGAGGTAGAAGCAAAAATTTAGGTAGACTCAACCAATAATAGGATCAAAGAAGAGCTAGGATGAACTGGTTAAGCTATGGTGACAGGGGATCCAAATTCTTCTTCAACTATATCAAGGAAAATAAATTCAAAGAAAAAATTCAACAAATTTGGGAGATTGACCGGTTGGTAACCTCACAAGAGGAGATCTTATCTCATTTCCAGAGCTTTTATAAAAATATTTTCACATCTGAAGCCACTACTGAGGACAATCAGAGGGCCAAGAGTTTCATAAAAGAAATTATTCCAAACAAAATCACTGAGGATGACAAGAAGAGGCTTAGTGCAGACTTGACAAAGGAAGAAATTAAAAGAGCAATACTCTCAATGAATAATGACAAGTCCCCAAGTAGGGATGGACTCCCAGTGGAATTTTATATGACCTTCATGGATTGGGTTTGTGATGATCTGCTGCAAGTTTATAATGATGCTCTAGACCGGGGTTCATTAGGAAAAACAATCAACACATGGCTTATCAAGCTACTGGCCAAAGGAGGTGATAAGACCCTCATCAAAAACTAGAGGGCAATAACCCTCCTGAATGTATCCTACAAAATCTTGGCTAAATCCATGATGCTAAGGCTAGTTGACATCCTGCCTAAGTTCAAAAACAATACTCAAACTAGTTTTTATTAAAGGAGGATATATCTTGGAGAACCTCATTATGAGTTGGGAGGCCATGGAATGGGTAAGAAGGTCAGACCAAAAGGTTTCAATGATCCTCCTTGACTTCAAAAAAGCATAAGATAGAATCGAATGGTCCTTTTTAAGGATAGCCCTAGAGGCTTTTGGATTCCCTACCACCTTTTGCGAAATGGTTAGCACTCTCCTAAAGGATGTTGTTGCACAAGTGGAAGTAAATGGCTCAATCTCTGAGGAATTTGAGCTAGGAAAATCAATCAGGCAAGGCTTCCCCCTTTCCCTCGCTCTCTTTGTAATTGCTTTTGATGCCCTTCACTATCTACTCAGGGACTCAACACACTCCCTAGGGTGAGGGGCATAGTTCTTCCTGAAAGAAACGAGTTGGTTAACATACAATTTGCAAACGATGTTGTACTTTTTCTGGTACTGGAGGAAGAGAAATTTGAAGTTCTGATGGGCAAGTTCAGTATGTTCTACCAGGCCTCAAGTGCCAAGATATCCTTTGCTAAATCTAATATCCTAGGCTGGGATGAAGTACCCTCAGAGTGGGTGGAAAAGTATGGCTTCCAATGGGGAGGCCCAAGTAAACAAGTCAAGTACTTGGGCATCCCATTTGCAGTCTTCCTAAACCTGAAAGAGATGTGGCTTTGGATAAGTAGTAAAATTGAAAAGAAAATTGAGAGCTAGAACAGTTAGCACCTCTCGCTTGCCGGTAGACTTCAGGTTTGTCAAAAAATCTAGTCCTCCTACAACATTTATTTTGCGTTTGTATGGTTCTTTAGCAGCTACCAAGTCAATGAAATCCAAAAAAATATTAGGAATTATCTTTGGTCAAATGGAAAAGGAAAGAGGAAAATTCACTCTGTAAGGTGGGATTGGTGTTGCCTTTCCAAAACCCAAGGTGGGATTGGGCTAAACGATTTAAAACTCCATGGGGCCGCTCTCTCAACAAAATGGATTACCAAAGCCATGGAAGGGAATGAACCTTGGAAGGTTCTGGTAAGAAATAACACCATTCTTTCTTTTCTCAAACAAGCTAAGGCCTGGAAGGGGCTACCCCTCTATGAGATTCTCTTGAGTAGATACCCTATGTCCTCGACTAGATCCACAATGTTTAGGAGTCTTTGGAAAGCTTGGAAATAAATTAAGGCCAATGTTACCTATAAAATTGATAACCTAATCCTTAGGAATGATAGGATATGCCACTCTTCTTGCTTTTTCTAGTGGAACCTGATGCATAACAACAAGCCCCTTGCACTTCTGCAAGGTTGCTCTGCTAAGAAGTGGAACCTGCTGGGTGTTCAAACCTTTAATGATATTTTCAACAATGGTGTGGTCAAGATTTGGGACAACCTAGTCGCAGAATTCAACATCCCCCCTCTAGCTTCTGGACCTTCAACATCCTCTTTGAAACTTGCAAAACCATTGCCTTCCCTCCCAATGCGGACTTGGGCTTCAATATTGCTAGTGACCTCTTGTGGAAAGATGACACTAAACTCTCTGCCCTTAAAACCAAGCAAATATACAAAGACCTCACCTGTCCAAAGTCTGTTGCTCTGCATATCAATCAAATATGGGGCTCTAATCTCTCTAAGGCGTGGTTGGAATTTTTTTTTGACTCACTTTGGAATTGCATTAAAGAGCCTAAAAAGGCTTGTTTTAGATGGTTAATTTTATTGCATAAGCTTCCTTACAGGCTTAATCATGTGGAATTGGATCTTTGCAGCATTTGCAGGTCTCCTAAAATGATGAGGCATATCCTATTTGATTGTATGCTTGCAAAGGAAATCTAGAATTTTTTTTGTAATAATCTCCTAATATGGGATCCTAATGGCAATTTAGATTACAAATACATTCTCTTTGATCTCACGAATTAAGCAAAGATATATACATTTTTTCTATATTGTTCTCTCTACTAAAATTTTATGGTGCATTTGGAAGGAAAAAAACATAGAAAAATTTCAAGGATGTAAAAGGGTACTCACTGAGTCTTCAAGAAGACTCATAGCTAGGAATGTTGTCATGTAGGTTATCCTTCACATGGAGCTCTTACTGGAAAAATTTGAAAGTCTCTTCATGGATGGAGCTGTCATAGTGTTCAGGGAAGAAGTAAGATGCGGGCATGCTCACTAGTGCAATCAGTAGGAGGCAGAAGCCTTTTTACAGGTGTTGAATGAGTTCCAAGGGTCTTCAATCATGCCCCCCATTGCAGCCAAGCTCGTAGGAAAAACATGCCTCCACCACCTGATCAACAGGACGAGGAAGAAGTGAGGTCCAATGCTCAAATATCATTAATGGATAATGATGAGACTGAAGAGGACAATGGACATAGTAACTCATGATATGGCAGCCAATATCCTTTTTGTATTTATAATATAAATATACTGCCTAGACTCTAATATTGTTCTGAGTTGATATCTCCTATCATTAGTGATATTTTGGTGGCATGTTGTGTGCATAGTTGATGTTGTAATTTCTGATAGACATAATGTTATTTAAACAATCTGCGATGTAATATTTTGTTCCCACTATATCTAATACAAAAAACTCATGTTCACTATTTTATGCCATGTTGTGAAAATCAAGTTTTCTTTAATGTAGTCTTAAGGAAATTCTATGTTTTTCTTTGAAAAAATGAATTCAAAAATTTAAAATTAGAATTGATTTGGAATGAATTAGATTGGGAGAATTCAAGTATCCTTAATGAATTTTTAATGTGGATTATTAAAATTTTGTTCATTTTTGCATCATGTTTGTGCATTGTTTTGTGTTCTATGCCCAATTGGTCCAATTGGAGCATGAAGTTTCTATGCTTGAGGTATAGAGTTAGGGAGGAGTGTCTCTACATGTTCTCCCAAGTCCAATTGTGAATTTGTGAAAATAGTGAATTTAGGGTTGTAAATCAAGTGAAAACGAAGGAAATTTGTGTAATTGATTGAGCTAATAATATTATTTTGGCAACATAGCTTGATTTCTTGCATAGGCTCAATATGAATAGCTAAGGGTATGCCAAATTTGGTTGGGTGATGGATTCCACTTGAGCATTCCCTTCACCTTTTGATGGGCATACATACTTGAGTTTGCAAGCCATTTCTTTATGCTTCACGATAGCACTCCTTGTCTCTCACTAGTTCCCTTGTCCTTGTAGTCATTGGGTGTTGTATCCAACATGTGCCTATCCTTATATATATTATTGAGAAGCCAACTCACGCATTGTATTTTTTCATACTCATTTTATGTCCATCATGATTGCTATGTGTTTAAGCCTTACTCCCATGTTTGGTGTGAGTGTATATATGCGGCCCTTGCAATGATCTTCTAGCATGATGGGGTGGACCTAAGGGTACCACATGGTTGGGTGGCATGGAACTTGTAGCGCCATAAATTGCATACCCTTATAATTTCACACTATATTTTATGCCCACTTTAGTATTCATTCTCCTAGTGCTTGTGTAGGCTTATTTCAACCCTTGGATCAACCTTTTTCCCTCTCAAGATGCAAAATCACTTCTTTATGTCTCTTTTATGTTTCCCTTGTGTTTCTCTTGTCTCTTGTCATTTTTTAGTATAAATTGTTTGGACACTAGCACCTAGTGCAAAAATCCGTGTGTAGCACTAGTGTTCCACAATAATTTTTCATTCAAAGGTCATTTTTAAGAATTTTTCCACTTGTCACCCTTTCATATCAATGGAAATGGCTTAGAATGATTCATAATGACTCGACGACCTCTTTCTCTTCCCTCCTGTACTCATTTTATAATGTAATATTTCATTTTGAAAAAGATTCTCTTGTGCTCTTAAGCTCACACAACTCTACTACAACACTCTCCCAAGCCATCTCACAACAATATTTCTAGCTTTCTTTTTCTCTTTTTCTTTCTCAATCCTATCAAGGAGTATCATTATTTTTATCTTGTATCTCTTACCTTTTTGGGGATTTATCACATCCCTTATTTAAACCATTTATCTTTTTATCTATCTATATTGGTTGTTGTGGAGGTGGAAACACCAAATAAGGGGTTTGATAGAGGCAAATTCCTAAACTACCCCAAACATTTTTCTCATCTTTTCATGTATGTGGGTAAAAGTACAAATGTGTGTTACACTTTTATAAAGGAATTGGCCAACACAAATACAAATTCTCAACTTTGACCACATAAAAGTGGTCTTTATGTTTTGAATTTTAAAACGATGTAAACTAATGAAATGTAGAACTCTTGATGAAGTTTATTTCTATAATTTTTCAATTTTTTTATAAATTGTTTCGATATTTTTTTATAAATTTAAAAGAAGATTTTGAATTATTGAAAATTTCAAGAAAAAGTAACATTGAATTGATGTCAACAAAAAAATAGAAAACAACGTTATTTTCCCCTAATTTTTTTCTCAAATAGATAACTTCAATACCTAATGCATGAAAACAAATTAAAGTTTTGATGTATATTTTCCTCATAGTAACATGTTAAAGTGAAACATACCATAATTTGATAGTTTTTATTTGACGTCAATTGTTTTCTTTTTTTACCCTTTTCAAAAAAACAAATTGTACCCTTTTGGAGAGGATCCTCTCCTCGTGCACCATATATATATTTTTAAAATATATATTTTAGTATTTTTTAAATTTCTAATCAACCTCATTTTTTATTTTTAACAACCTAATTGCATCATTTAAAAAAAATATTAAATCTAATCAAAATATCAAAAAAATAATACATTTGAATTCTTCACTTTGAGCTCTACAAAAGGGTATTTTTAGTCTTTTGAAAAAACTCATTATGACTAAAGAAACATAATGTTCAAGTGGAAAGTTTTATAAATTTCTAAAAAAAGATGAGGTGGCTGCCAACAAGGATTCCTGATAGACAATTTCAGGTGAAAGGGTTAAACCCTTTCAATCAAAAACTTACATACAAATTGAGTTGTATTTTAAAGCAATAAAGGGAAAAATTTTGTTTTTTTTTTTGGGTGAAATTGTTTCACCTGAAACTTTATGTGCCACTTATAGGCCATGTAGTTTTGGGAAAAATTATTTTGCCCAAAATTGTTTAGGGTGAAACTATTTAGTTGGTCGAAAGTGTGACATAGGATTGTGCTTTTATCCATGTAGGTTAGGTATATTCAAGAACTAAAGACACACATTTTGGTACTTGTTGCTCATTCTATGTTGGACAATAGTGTGATGTGAGGGCATACACTATGTGTTGTCATACTTGGTCAAGACTGTCATATTTAAACTATAAGCTATTTAATATCTATATTTTCTAATTCCGAAGTTCATTTTATGTATTTCTCTATCAGTAGATATTTCCACAAATTATTTCCATTTCATTGTGTCATTTAATTAATCTAATCTAAGCGTATGTAGTGAAATTTACTCTTAAAGGAACCTAGTTTTCCTAAATTTTCAATCAAATTTCCTACATTACATTTTGATAAACCCACTACTCTTACACTTAGAACCTTAGTTTAAACAAAAAATATATTTGTTGTGGTTCACTACATTTTAAAAAAACTCACTACTCAAATTTAAAATATTCTTAGAAGAATTTATCTTTATATAAAAAAAAAATGACAAAAAGCACAAATTTTCTTTATCAAAAAATTTAAAATAATTTGTATTCCATGCCATCAAAGGAGAAATATGGCATCCTTCAACCAAATCATTTATTCCTCCTTTTCAAAATGAATTTTATATGTTCTTTTCTTCTATCACTTTCTAGATTTATTGAGGAACTTCAATACGTTATCCTAAAAGAATGTGAAAGTGATTTACTCTTTCCTATCTCACTCTTCTTTCTTAATCCCTCTCTTGAAGTTCCTCCTATGTCTAAGGATATTTTGGTGCAAGAGGATGAATTCATTGATTTTTTCAATTAAAACCTTACCTTCCCTTCATCCCAATGCTCTCCTTACTAGCAATGAAGCATTCATGAATGAAAATCATTATCTCACATTGAATCCTCCAAGGATAAATACTAATAAAATTTATTATATTCCTTTTCTTACATCTCATATTCTTTAACAAGAAAATAATAATGTTAAATAAAAAATTGTTAATGGATCTATCCCACCTCCTAAATGATTGTTGGATAAGTCTGCTACTATTCAAAATAATTATGATAAAAATCATAATAAATTTGTTAATGAAATTTTTGTCTCTAGTGTTCTTGATAAACCTAAGATACAAATAATTTATGTTAATGGAGAAAGTCCCAAACCAAGGAAAGTAATAATTGTTTATGGTGATCCTTCAACAATATGCCCTTTGAGTGATTTCTTACACCTATGAATATTGATTATAAATAAATATCCCACACTTATAATACTATAAGAAATAAGAAAATTATTAGTATTCCAACATCTCTTCCACCTTTTCAACCTATTCTTCCATCCACACAAAAATTTCTTCCTCAATCCCTTGTTGAGTATGATCTTATCGAGAAATCCCATGTTAAGCTTTCTAAGATCTCTCTTTGAGACCTTATTGAAACTTCTCCTGTATACCATAGAATGCTTCAAGAGGCTCTATAGAACATTCTTGTGCCATATTTTGCTAGACCAAAATATGTGAATGCATTGATAGAGTATATTTATTCTGATACACCTAATATTACATTTTATCTACATAAACTTGCTTCTCTAGAAGTGTAAAATCAAGTTGATACTTTAATGATAATAGTGTTCATAAATAATATAGGTATTAGATGCAATCTCATTGATACTGGTTTGACACTCAATGTTTTTAGTTTTAACTCTTGCCTAAGCTCAATATAGATACTAATTCTCTAGTAGCTACACCTTTATCTATTCATTGGTTTCATAATATTGGTTAGCAAGCTCTAGGTACAATAAAATTACCTATGCAGTTAGGACCCATTACCATTCACACCCTAGTACATATAATTATAGGTGTTCTACCATATAACCTACTTCTAAGAAGATCGTGGATTCATGATATTGGTGTATTCATGTCTACCTTACATTAGTTTATTAAATTTTTAACAATAATCAAGTAATTACAGTTATGGTTGACCTTGATGTCATCCACTATTGTCAAATGGTTGAAGCGAGTTGGTCTTCAAATCCTCCTACTTTTAAAAAAATAATTTCTTCATTGTCTCCTAATATTGCAATATCATCCTCTAATACTCCTTTCGAGGATGATTTTACCACTCCTATTCCTCCTAGAGATGATACTTCTTATAAAGAGAATTTTTCAAATCCTTCTTCTATAGAAAACACATGTCCTAGAGATGATTGGGTTTCCTTATACTCTACACAATCCTTCATTGGATAATATAAAGTCAACCCAACTCACTTTGACATCCCAAAAATATCATTAAATACTACAAACGAAGTAGATCTTAGCCCCTTTCAATACTATCAATAGGCTAAATTGGGTCATGTGAATCCTGCTTTCCTTCCTCTTCATAACTTTGTATCTTCTTCTACAACAAGATTTAAGATACCATTTTCAACTTCT
>VDFB02322099.1:0-43307 GCA_007258455.2 Sequoia sempervirens
ATGAAAATTTTTCATTTAGGCCAAGAAAAATTGTTCCACACATTCTTCCACCATGTGACTTCTACCCCTTTATATTTTTGAAAGTTTAACTCCTGGTATCTAGAGGCCATTGAATACACCCCCTAGGATCTAGATTCCACATGAGTGTCACGCCCCCTCAACAAACTATAAACTCTACCCACAAAAATCCTTCTTAGGTCTTCTTGATCCTCAACACAACCTCCTAGCAACCACTCTAAAGGATCCTTCCATCTAAAAACCTCCTCCTGCTCCAAATTTTGAGTTACTTTATAATCCTCCACCCTAATCCACCCAACCTCTATGAAACAATTGCAAAGGTCTTGTAAATGAGGATACATGGACAAAATTGGGAAAAATCCATCCCAATATTCAAACTAAAAAAAGCCTTGGACCCCCTATTATATATCCAAAACAAGCCATGTTTAATTAAATTAATACCCCTTTTAAGAGTGTCGCAAATCATCAAACCCTTACCCATCAAGCAAGTTCTTGGAACATACTCATGCACCAATCTCCTCATATACTTAATGGTGAGGATCTTGGCCCAAGTGAGATCTTAATTAATGCACCACCTCCAATAAAGCTTAGTGGCCAAGACCTGGCTAGAGAGGCTAGCTTGTCGTAGACCAAGAGCACCATCCTACAACAATATACAAATAGTCTCCAAATTTATCAAACTCCACTTTGACGAATCCAAAGTACCAACCCATAATAATTTCCTTACTATAGCATCTAGATCCTTAATAAAACTTGTAGGATTAGTCTAGACCAAGCACCTATAGATGGGAAGATCTTGGACCATCAATTTTAGCAACACTCTCTTGAAAAAGGAGAGCCACTTGTGGTTCTAATGGTTAACCCACTCTCAAACCTTATCAAGTATATTTTTCCAAGCTCCCCTAGGTAATAATCCAATAGAGAGAAGAATACCTAGATACACCAAGGGGAGAACTTCAATTTAGAATCTAAGAATGCAAGCAATGCGATGTCGAATGAGAGGAGGGGTGTTAAAGAAAAAATGGAGGAATTTTCATCATTAATCTTGTCCTAAGGTCAAAAGATAGATATCCAATGTACGTTTGATGTTAGTTGCATCTCCAATATTGGAAACACCCATTAGAGTTGTGTCATTAATAAGCTACAAATGAGATTGAGGAGGCAGGTCATTGCCTCAACTCCACCCCTATATACCACCTTGTCTTACATGAAACTTAATACTTCTATCCAATCCCTCTGTCATTAAAATAAACAAATAGGGAAATAGGGGTCTCCTTGATGGAGACCATGAGTGGCCCCAAACAACTCAAAGGACTCCCCACTAACTAGAATTGAATAAGAAGTCGTCATAACACAACTCATGACCCATTTCACCTAATTAATAACCTCCAAACCCAAACTTTACGAGAAATTTTTGCAAGAACAACCATTTGATCTAATCATAAGCTTTAACAATGTCCAATTTGATAAGCACAACCTTATCCTTTGAAATCACCATGGAATGAATGGCCTCAATAGCAATGATCACTCCATCCATAATTTTTTTTCTATCACAAATCTACCCTGCTCTTTTGAGATGAACTTATTCATCCATGGCTTAAGTCTCTCTACCATCAATTTAGAGATAATCTTATATACTACATTACATAGAGCAATGGTTCTAAACAATTTTAGCAAATTATCCCCTTCCCTTTTGAGAATATGGACAAGGAATGTAGCATTCATTCATTTCAACATATTTTTTTTTTGGATTCTTGAACGACCTCCAACAGGTCAAATTTTATAATCTCCCAAAACTCCTAAAAAAATACAACTAGGAAATAGTCAGGTCTAGGGGCTTTCCCATCTTTATATGAAACACAATTACCTCTAACTATTCTAGAGAAATGGGACTAAAAAATTTCTTATTCACTTCTAGTGGAACCAAAGAGGGGATGAATGCCAAGATAATATTATCCTCTTCTTTCGCAAGAGGAAAGTCCTCCATGAATAAATAAAAGTAATGTTGAGAAATGTCTCTAGAAATATCACTTAAGGAGGTTAATTGAACCCACTGCGAAGATATAAGGGAAGAGATCATATTCCCAAACCTTCTAGCCTTGATTGAGTTATAAAAGAAAGTTGTATTTCTATCACCCTCTTGAAACTAGTCTATTTGTGCCTTTTGTTTCCAATACAACTCCTCGTGCAAGTCCCATTCTTCCAACTCCTTCAATGTACTCAATTCTTCCCTAAGTGATACCTCTATAAGACCATATTCCCTAATTGATGGGTGATACCATCTAGTCAGGATTTCAAGCAACTGAATTAGCCTAAAAAATATTACCAAAGCATCATTTATTCCACTTCTTGAATTGAAAATTCACAAATTGTAATCTTTTGAAAAGGAATACATCATCGTGCCAAAGGATGTTCTACCTCTACTCCACCAACCAACCATAAATTATTGCAACAAAGAATCTCACAACCACATTAGTTGGAACCTAAAAAATAGATTCTTTTTAGCCCCCACCAAGGTAGCAGAGAATTTGATAGGCTAGTGATTTGAACCCCACCACTCCAATATCTCAAAGGAAGAAGCCCAGTTATTGCCAAGCCAATAACTAGACACTAAAAAATTATCTAGCCTCTTTGAGATAGATTCCTTACCGCATCTATTGTTACTCCAAGTAAAGAAACCATTATTGGGCTTTATATCCACTAGGTTCATAAATAAGATATTATCTCTGAGAAGAATAGAAGAAGGCTCCAATATTTCCAACCCCCCTCTTTTCCTCTAAACTAGCAATGGAATTAAGGTCCCTAGCCAAGATCTAAGGATGAAAAGGAGCTAAGGATTGAATGATTCAAATATGAGACCATAGACGATATTTACTAGGAAAATCAGTTAGGGCATAGACATTGGAGAAAAAGAAAATCTCTCCAGTATCCAAGCTAGAAGAAACCAAAAGATTGAAGATTCACTAGAGATCCACCAAATAGGAGAAATATTCAATTGATTCCATAAGCAAGCAACACCTCTCGCATTTCCATAAGCACCAACGCACTAACAATGACATCTCCACCACAATTTGGAAGCTAGGTTGTAACACTATCCAATGAAAACTTTATCTCCTGAATACAAATAATATCTGGGGAATTAACTCTATCTAACTCTCAAAAAACTTTTTATCTAGGGCCAATGTTCAATCCCCTTACATTCCAAGAGAGGATGGTCATTTATGAACATTGGAGAAGTGTGATTCAATGGTTTTGATTGACCCAGATTCAACCAATGTCTCCCATGTTAATTTGATTTTATCTTAATCCTTCTTCCAACCTTGGAAGATTTCTCTGCAACACCCCTCTTTAGGATTTGTTATTGCAATACTAAAGTGGGTGAGGGTCTACTTCCCTTCCCTATGTATAGATACCCCTTCTCCAATAGGGTTTTAGTCACAATTATTATCGAACCAACTACCCTCTCATTATATTCAACTAGTTCTAGAGCACAAGAATCCCCATGAACTATTTCTATGTCCATCTATGCATCAAGAAACTCCTCCTGATGACTATCCAAATTAACATACTCTCTAAGGAGCTCCTGGTTCATCCCCAAAATACTAGCCCCTAAATGTAACCCTTTTGAAATCCCCTCTTGTTGATCCAAAACATCAAAATAGTTAAAAACCCATTTATCTTGTCTATCTTTCATAGACCCTTTTTTCCCTCTACCCCTGTTGCGAGATTTACTAAAATAAATATATCCTTATCTGCATCCTCCACCAAGATAGGATCTTTCCCTTTGTCTACCTTAGGTGATTGATAAGGAGGCACATTAGACTAGACTCCTTCTAGGTTAATCCTAGGACACTTCCTCTATAAGTGTTTGTATTCATGACAAACCCGACATCAAAATCAAAGCTTCATAATCTAACTATTAAATCCATGAAGTAGAACCAAGTCAAATTTTCATAGAATTTGGTAATGACTTATTTAAATCAATTTCAATATAGATTTGAGCAAAGGAAATTACCTTTTAATCCAAATTTTGTTGTGGTGTTCCCATTGACTTGCCTAATAGTAGAGCAATCGTATGAAGAATGTCATTCCTCCATAAATCTAAAGGGAACCAGGGGAGTCTCACCCATATAGGAACTCTTATCAAAAGCTCCTCTGCAAGATTAAAGCCAACATTTCATGGTTTGATGAAAAGGTCAACCTAATTAAAAAAATTATCCCCCCTTAAAGGCCTTATTTCTACCTTCCAAGCAATTGAAAACCACCATAAAATAGTTATTTGCTGCCAACATCACCTCCATATCTCCCTCGAGGCTCTAGGTCTGACAAGCCCAAGATTCCACAGAGGGGGGAGAAACCTAAATTCCCATAAAATTGAAAATCAATGCATGATTAGACAAGTAATTAACATCTTCCTCTACAGATTCTACTTGAATCACCAAAACTAGATGATCTTGTCTTCTTTCTAGGAAACCATTCAATTTCAGGATATGAGGACCCCCATTTTGTGACAAGCCCTCACCACTCATGGATTTGTTCAAAAAATTGAACACACTCACATGCATGGTCAAGGATGGGTCATTCCCCATCAAAACCTCCCAAAATGGTATATTTTTCTTAACTATTGAGCCTCCCATTGAGGCCATACCACTAAAAATGAAGAGGAAGAAAAATGCCCATATTGATCTACACCAAGCAAACCCCACACTACAACCATAAGAAAAAGTAGACCAAAACAACCCCGAACACCTCATGCAACACCCCACACCAAACAAAAATTGCTCCCTACACCAAAAAAAGTTCCTCTCATGCTGGAACATGTAAAGGAAAAAATCCAAAGCCGTGGCTAAGGCCTTAACACCCTAGCTCGTGGTGCACAACAAAGGCTCCTCATTGCCATATTTAATATCGTTTAATTGAAACCTTTTTTCATTGAGCATATTGTGCTTGAAAAATAGAATGCATCTTCATTTTCTATTGGAAGTAACAAAGTTAATAGATTGTTAAAATCATTCATTTATATGTGTTTGGTCTAATTGATGTGGTTTCTATGAGAAAATATCATTATTATGTTGCATTCATTAACAATGATTTTAAGTACACTTGGATTTGTTTTATGTATTCAAAATCTAAAGTTTTTATGAAGTTTAAGGAATTTAAAGTCCTATATAAAAACAAATGGATTATAAGATAAGGTTGTTGAGATTTGACAATGGTGGTAAATATTGCTTCAGGGAATTTGACGAATTTGTAAACATGTAGGTATTCTTTGGCAACATATTACTCCTTAAAATATCTAAAAATGTGGTAGTATAAATAATGAACCAAACCTCAATGGAAAGGGCTAGAAGTATGTTAAGTGGTATGATCTAGATCGATGCTTTTGAATAGAGGCTATAAGTATTGTTCATTATTTGATTAATAGATCTTTGTATCATCTCTTGTTGATAAATATCCTTATGAAGTGGATAGCTAACAAGAATTCAGTCTCAAATTTAAGAATTTTTTATTGTGAGGCTTATGTTCATGTTCCTTCAAAAAATAGTCTAAATTGGATACAAAATCTTAGAAATGCATCTTTGTTAGTTAAGGTGATGATGTTAAAGGTTATAAGCTTTGAAATCCTCTGATCCTAAAAATATTTTTTTTAGAGAAATATTTTTAGGGAGTTTAGAGATTTATCAAGTGAAGAATAAGAAAAATAAAATTAAAGAACAAAAGAAATGCACTTAGAGGCAAAAAAAAATAGGAAGATGCACATTTGGAAGAGTAGTTAGATGGATCAAAGTATAGATAGGAATAAGATGATTGGATGAAATTTTATATGAGCATGCCAAGGATGAGCACATAGAAGAATAGATAGAGCCAATTAATCCTACCTTGAGGAGATCCACAAGACAATAAAATATAGTTGACAAGTATAGCCCACTAGATTTATGTTGTAGAAGAGTTAGATGGATAAGAGGATAAAGAAGAAGAAGAAGAAGAGGATTAAAATGAAATTTTAGATGAGGATGTGAAGGATGAGAACATAGAAGAACATATAGAGCCCATTACTCCTACTTCAATGAGATCCACAAGACAATAAAATATGGTTGACAAGTATACCCCACTAGATTTCTGGTGTGAAAAACTTAAACCAAGTTTTGAATATTTTAGGGTAGATTGTAATGATGAACATAAAGTTCATGGGAGGGATTATTGTAGACTTACTACTTATCATATCAAACATTTGTAACTAGGAAAGTTCCTAAAGGAATATTTAATGATGGTGATGTCCTCAATTTTATATATAATCAACAACATATTTTGGTTAATGTTGCCCAATTTTCACCTATGGGCTCAATCAGGTAGGACAAATTGTGTTTCAGATGTCCAAGAAGGCCAGATGGGACATTTGCATTAGGGGTTAAATCATACATCTGATGCTAGGTCACAGGGAACTCAATTGGAGAGCCTGCCTTAGTCAAGTTCAGCATGAAAATCCTCTAAGGAGAGAGTCGCCAAGACCTTCCAGATGTCTAAGTGACTAGAAGGGAGGCCTGGATTGAATGAAAGGCATCCCATGCCATGAGGTCACATTGCAGGCAGTGAATGCTAGAAAGGAAGAATCTACACTTGGAAATAGAGTGCGTTTCAAGGGAAATGTCACCGACTTATGAGTCTTGGCAGAAAGGGGCGTCATGGGATGAGGTTTTGCACTACAACTAGGAAGCTTGATTGTAGCGTCTGCCCGATGAGGTGGAGTCTCACCCATTTGAAGCGTATGGAGAGTCTCACCAATGGCAAGAGATCACGCCAACAAAGGGTACTTCGATTGTAATATTTAGAGTTGAGGAAGAGATGTCTCACCGACCTGATGAGTCTCACCGACCGTTGAGCATAGGAGGATGGGCCCTCGCCAAAACAAGATGAATTTGCCAAAATGTCTCACCGACACATGGATGTCTCGCCAATGGAGGAGCACAGGGTTATAAGGATATTTCCTTCGGCAAAAGGTCTTCCCGACTTGATAATGTCTCACCAAAAGAAGTGTTGAGCTCGGGTAGAGCGAAATGCGTTCGGGGTGACATCAAGGAGCTCTTGCCGAATGTGGATGACTAGGCAATGAGATGGTGACATCGGTATGACTCCCAAGGGCTCGCCATGTTGTCTAGCCGAAAACGAGTTTCGCCGATGGTTTTAGTGATATCGATATGACTTTTGTAACTCGCTATGTGGTCTTGCTGATCGTCATGCGTTAGATGGTTACTTGAAGGTATAATCATCGGGGAGACCGCGATCGGGTGTCTCTCACCGACATGCCGATCTACAAAGAGAAATTTACGACCAGAAAGAATCTTAATGTGGCATCCGGATTCGACCAATTAAAGACTCTGAGGGCCGGATCATTGGCGACTTGACCAATGCTAAGAGAAGATCAAGGGTGGAAGGCGGCGGATGAAGCTCTGGCTACGAAGGCATTCAATGACTGACAAAGGGGATTCAAAAGGTGAGCCGAGGGACGGTGAATCGCGGTAGGCTGCAAAGATCTAAAGGCTTCTCATGAGATGACTCTTCACCCAGGCATGGGCCAGTGAGGGGACACACTAGAGTGTAAGCATTGAATTTCATGCAAGATCTAGGGGGGAGGTTTTTTTACGAAGACCAGGATATTTTGGGCCCTAAAGGCGACATCTTTTGTATATAAGGCATTTTGCCTCTTTGTTGAGGGTTCTCCTTATGCTTTTTGAGTACGTGACTTCTCAGTCGGATTAGGAGATGCGTAACTCATTTTGGAACATGATATATAAAGTTTGCCTTGGTGACTATTGATGTTCGGATTTCCATCTTGTTCTTGCAAAGTGTTGTGCATTTCAGGTTCATAATCAAGTTATTTTGTGAATTTCTTTCATTCCTTCATGACTTTATCTTGCGTTTTCATGCCTTCCTTTGCAAAAGCATCATTATACAAATCACAAACTGTGTTTACACAATCACATATGTATTCTAGTCTATGAAAAATTATTTTTCTTTCTGGAAAAAGTGTGTGAATCAAACCTATTGTGACATATTAATGCATTGCTTATACAGATTTGATATGTAATATTATTTTATCATCAATATTCAAGTGTAATCAAGGTATCTCATTGTTCCTGCCATTTTGGTGCATCACCATAGGATTTAGCTTTAATTTATGTACTCCTTCTCCCTTTCCCTTTACAGTTTGGGTGACACCAAAGGAAGCCAGCCTTCTCCGGAGGTTCATTTCAATCTTAGGTGACCTACAGCCTTGAAATGATCCCATGTTTCTCTAGAAAGCTCAGTTTTACAACTTTGCATAGGGTGCAATTTTTAGAGGTAACAATTTTGGCATGCCCGGTGGGACTGTCGAACAAACAATTTGAAAATTACATGTCTATTATTGGTTTTTGATATGCAACCAGTAAGATTCAGGCCTTTCAAATGTTAACATCAACATATCATGGTGACTCCATGTACCAGTGCATCATTGAGGAATTCAAAATATATTGAGAAATCTGGTGTTTTTCTCAACAATATCAGCCTTTTGAGGTAGTGCGGATAGCACCATGACGACTCCAAGTTAATATCAGCTAGTTTCAGCAGCCCAGGTACCTATAGTTAAGGAGGTTTGCTATCTAGACTTGCTTATGCTTCATATTTTACCTTGCAATATCTAGTTATCACCAATATAATGACTTTCTGCCTCCATTCCATGAGAGTCATGTGTATATGTCCTCTCATCAGCCATACTATATAGAACAACCTGTTGTTTTTGTGTCAAATGACCCGGTATCAGTAGATTACCAGTATTTCCATCATGTTTCCCACCCTCCCACTCCTGGTCAACCTTTATGTCAACCAATATTTGATCAAAATCAACCCCAAGAGGAGGTTTCTGATGTTAACCAATATGATTATTTATATAATCAACCTTTAAAGCATCCTTACCAAACTATAATGGACCTGCTCCAATAGTTTGACCATGCGTTGTGGGCTTTGAGATAGTGATTTGAGCATATGCAGATTAATGATGTCAATAAGGTGTTCTCTTACATGTATGGCATGTTGGTCAATGTCAAGAAACAAAAAAAGCTTATTTCACAGCAGTAGGAGTTGGGATGTCAGTTTGAAGAAGATCTTGAGGGAGAGATAGCAGCCAAAGAGGAGCAAATGAAATTCTTATCTGCTCAGGTACAAGGTAGTCGGGCTTATTTAGATTATCAAGCACAAAGGTATGAGACATAGGCATCCCTTTCCATTCCTAGTTTCAGCTCACCTCCTCCTGTAATGTTGAATCATCTGGTGAAAGAGGATGCTTCTAGACATAGGTTTCCTAGCTTTAAACAAGAGGAACCTTCCAAGCTCTTTAGTGAGCCTATCAATAAGTCTTCTACCCTCAGGATACAAAGTTGGAAAGTCCCATCTTAGTTACCTTGTGAGTTTCCTTCACCTATCATGCAAATGAAATCATGCTCTGGCATCCAGGAAGTAAAAGAAGGGTAGATCTTTGACCAGTACAACTCACTCAGCTTCGAGGAGACTAAAACTATTGATTTGCTACATTTGGCTATGGAGGAATATAGAAAGCAACAGCAACAAATGATTGAATAGAAGGAAGACATTGGAAAGTTGTTGATTAGCAGCAACCAGCAAGACAATGGAGGCTTAATTTAGGAAGAAAAGCTTGGATTTGAACCTGATTCTATCCTCCAAGGTGAGAATTTTGATGTTTTCGAGTGTATTTTGGATGAGGAAGCCAATGTTGAGCTTTTTGAAGAGTTTTCCACATGTATTATTGAACAATTTTGTTCAACATTGGATGACCAAGAATCAGAAGAGGTTGAGGGTTATGATCATCTTGAGCAGCAACTTGTGGAGGTGTTGAAACTACAGGTGGAGCCTCATGAACCTATCTTACAAGACTATATCTGGTTAGATGAGCTTCCATTCTATTATGCAGAGGATGAGCATACTGAGAAGGTTTATATCTCTTCACTAAGTCAGCCACAAGGATTAGGCTTTTCCAGCCAGCAAGGTGATAGAGTGGCAGCCCATGAACAAGAGATTAGCAAGAAAAGTTCAAGCTTTGCCTTTACCAGAGGCTGTCCAATCAGGTACTTAGCCCAGATGGAGTCCAATGAGGCACCCATATATGAAGGTACAGCGAAAGAAGATACCCAAGATGCACTGACAACCAAACAAGAGTATGTTCAGTTTACTTATCCTCCTCTAATTGACAATACATATGAATTATTTAGTGAGGTAAGTGAACTTTTTCACCGCTTTCAAGAAGCAGCGCATCATCTTGTTAGGTATCTTCATGTGTCCCATTTTTACTCAGCTGTCCTTAAACATGCCAGTCACTGCATATTGAGAAAAAAGGGTAGTTATTTCAGTCATCCAGTGAATGGTTTTGTTTGACCAATTTCATACTAGTTAGAATAGGGTAGGTTAGTTTCATTTTAAATGCATCTTTGTTTTCCCTAAGTGCTTTTGAGCACAGTTAGATAGTTTGCTTCTTTTGTGTTGGGATTTCAGTAGTTTCAGGGGTATCTCTTGCTACTCTGTTGAGTTATAACATTTTGCAATGCTGTTTTCAAGTGGTGTTGGTTCTCTAATGACTCCATGCCCAATGGATAGGCCTAGGCTACTGCTTTCTGTGTTTAGCAGGCAAACATCCAGCAAAGGTCGCTAGAAATGTTACCCAATTTTCACCTACGGGCTGAATCAGGCAAGACAAATTGTGTTTCAGATGTTCAAGAAGGTCAAATGGGATATTTGCATCGTGGGTTAAATTATACATCCGGAGTTAGTCACAGGAACTCCGGGCTTGAGAGCCTCGGCCTTAGTCAAGTTCAATATGAAACCCCCGGTGGAGAGAGTCGCCAAGACCTTCCAGATGTCTCACACTAGAAGGGCCTCGCTTAAATGGAGAACATCGCCATGAGGTCCGCTAACAGGGAGTGGTCTCACGAAAAGGAAGAAATCCGGCACTCGGGGAAATAGAGTTGTTTCGTGGAAATGTCTCACCGAATTTATGAGAGTTCTTACGTAAAGTGGGACATCACTCCGGGTGAGGCTCACACAACTAGAAGCTTCTAACGCTCTTCATGAGGTGGAGTCTCACCAAAGTGTATGGAGGTCTCACCAGTAAGAGGTCCCACCGACAAAGGGTGCTTTCTCAAGCAGTAATATTTAGAGTTCGAAGATGTCTCCATCGACCGATGAGTCTCACCGCACTGAGCACAGGGAGGATAACCCTTGCCAAAACAAGATGATTCTCCCGGCCAAGATGTCTCAATCGACACATGGATGTCTCTCCATGGAGTGACAACAAGAGTAAGGATATTGCCTTCCGTAAAAAGGTCTTCCTCGACTCTGATAATGTCTCACCGAAAGAAGTGTTGAGCTCGGGTAGAGCGGAATGCGTTCGGGGTGACATCAAGGAGCTCTTGCCGAATGCGGATGACTAGGCAATGAGATGGTGACATCGGTATGACTCCTGAGGGCTCGCCATGTTGTTTGGCCGAAAACAATTGTCTCACCGATGGTTTCAGTAATATTGATGACTTTTGTAACTCGCTATGTGGTCTTGCCGATAGTTGCAGGAAGGTATAATCGCATCGGGGAGACACGATTAGTGTCTCGTCGATATGTGATTCTACAGAGAGAACTTTTAACCACCCGAAGAATCTATGTGGCATCCATTCGACCAATCAGAGGGAGCTATAGGCGGATCGTTGGCAGCTTGACCAGTGCCAAGAAGATCAACAGGGTGAAGGTGACGTGGATCGGCTTTGAGCTCTGAAGCATTCAAAGCAGCTCGACAAGGGATTCAAAGGTGGACACGAGGACCAGAAGTGAATGTGGTAGCTGCAAAAGATCTGAAGGCTTCTCCTGGAAACGACTCTTCACCGACATGGACAACAGGGGCACACTTAAAGGCAGCATTAACTCCATTCGAAAGATCTAGGGGAGATTTTTCTGAAGTCTGATATTTTGTAAGCCCTAGGGGCCGACACATTTTTGTATATTAGGCATTTTTTCCTCTTTGGAGAGTTCTCCTAGATGCTTTTCGAAAGTTTGTGACTTCTACAATCCTCTCTCAGATTAGCAAAATTCTGTAACTCATTTTGGAGCATGATATATAAAGTTTTCCTTGGTGACTATTGATGTTTGGATTCCATCTTGTTCTTGCAAAGTGTTGTGCATTTCAGGTTCATAATCAAGTTATTTTGTGAATTTCTTTTATTCCTTCATGACTTTATCTTGTGTTTTCATGCTTTCCTTTGCAAAAGCATCATTATACAAATCACAAACTGTGTTTACATAATCACATATGGATTCTAGTCTGTGAAAATTATTTTTCTCTCTAGAAAAAGTGTGTGAATCAAACCTGTTGTGACATATTAATGCATAGCTTATATAAATTTGATGTGGTAATCTTATGTTCATCATCAATATTCAAGTGTAATCAAAGTATCTCATTGTTCTTATCAGTTTGGTGTATCACCATAGGATTTAATTTTCATTTTTATGCACTCCTTCTCCCTTTTCCTTCAAAGAATCAGTAGTTTTAGGTGATGACCCAAGGAAGCCGCCTTCCAGAGGTTCATTTCAACTTCAAGTGACCCATAGCCTTGAAATGATCCCATGTTTCTCTAGAAAGCTTCTTTCATAACTTTGCATAGGATGTGTTTCTAGGAGATAACAGTTAAATTAATTCCTAGAGTGAATTGGCCACTTCTAGAAGTGAAGAATATTGAAGAAAGAACCTAATGGGTGATTGAAAGAATCTTAGCATGGTTAACATGGAAAGTTGGATAGCTTAAAGAAATAAATAATTCCTCTTATAAAATTGAATAGTTAAAAGATTCTATAAAATGTAAGAAAATCATCTTTTACCCAAAGTCAAGCTACACAAGTTCTTATTACTACTTAAATAGTCTATGTTAATGAAGATGAGTCTTTTGAATATAATGATACGTTATTGAGGAAGAAGAAATATGTAATTTCTCCAAGAAAACCTCAAGTACTAAAGAAGCACAACACTTACGTTCTTCTCATGTAGATCTACCTACAACACAAAAAATACCCCCCTTCAAGATGTCTCTCTCCTTGAAATTCATATCCCTTCATCACCCTAGAGGGATACTCTTCATATGAAGAAATACATTCTTTAAAGAGAACCTCTTCCCAAAATTAACTTCTATCAAGAAAATTACTTCTACTCCTTTGAGGACTCCTCCCTAGAGAATAAATATCCACTTGAGAAAAATCCTTCACCCTATTTACTTCCTTCAATATCACCAATATCAACCCATTCTCTGTCTATGCAACCATTTCAAGAGAAAGAACAACCAAATAAACATATTGAGACTCCTTTAAAAATGTATATTACTTCTTTGAGTGTTCCTATCTTATTGAGAAAAATAAATAAAAAACGAAATAGATTACTAAGCCATTTGTTACTAATTTTTTTATGCCAATACCACAACCTAAGAAATCCAAATTTATCGCTACTATAGTCACAAAATCACAATACATGAGTTATATAGATGCATCCACTCTAGTTTTCAATAAATACATAAGAGAAATGCAGACATTTGATTATCAAGTCTAAAGGATTGAACTTGGAAAAAAATCTAGAGGAGATAAATAAATCATAAATATCACCATGTCCATGATTTTATAAATAATAGATAAGGATAAAGAGACCACAACACAACCAAAATAAAAGATTGGATAATTAACATCTTATGTTTATTGATTGGTAGATCCGTTCCAACCCACTATTGTTCCTACACCATCACATGCCACAATTTTCAATAAGGAAATGCCGATAATAGGTGAAATTAGATGAGCAAAAAAAGGCATGAATATGAGGACAAAATTTTTAATAGCATAAAATATAGCATGATTTATTTTTGGAATAAGATTCAACTTGGTATTGTTATCACTAAAATTAAACTTTCCAAGCGATTAAAGAAATAAAATACTACAATTTTGAGATTCTTGTAGTAGTTTAGATTTTTAACTAGTCATAGTATGATTTGACCATTTAATTGTGAGAAGCATCTAAATAGAAGATTGAATTTTTGATTGAGGGAAAATCAAGTTTTGAAGGGCCGCTGAAACTCTAGTACATTAAAACATAGAACAACAAATGCTCAACAAGAGCACAATTTTTTTTTCACAAAGCAAACCCCCAATAAAGAAAAAATAACACCCAAGAAAGAACAAACACAATGCTAAACACTTAGAGGTGATTTAGGGTCTCAACACCTTCCATTTCTTGCACATAAAAGTCTCGTTGAAGCTTAGTGAACTCAATGAGACAATTTTTTAGCTTCAAATGACTTCTTATTGGTCACCATTATCCTCATGTTTAGCCCAACAATAGTGTCCACATCCTACTTGATCTACCCCTCCTAGAGATCTTTCAACTTCTCAGTTAAAATCTTGATCCCAATAGCATTGTTCCTTATGGTACATTGACTCCTACATAATTTTCTCCAAATTCCCATTTATAACTTTTAACTCATTTTCCAGGGAGGTAATTCTTTAATTTATTTCCTTCTTCTCATTCTCTATACCCAACACCACCTGATTCAAATTGGCCATCTCCTCAAAATTCCTTATATTATGGATAACATCCCACCCTTGAAGGATGGTGTCATCTTATTCCTCATGGATTACACTACTCTAGCCACCAAACTTTATGTACGTGTCCAATCTGATGTTTACATGATTAATATCAATAAAAAACCATTTAGTCATTACATTTTATGAGGACACAACATCTCTCACTATTCCCAACACCTACGCAACTACTCCTAGTTGGAAGCCATGAGGACTAACTCTGTAAAATCCTCATCCAAATTCAACTTATAGTTTGAAATGGTGGGGAAAGGGACCTCAACCTTAGGTTCCACAACTTTAATTTTTTTCATCCCACCTTATAATTAGGAAAACATGGTCATCTTCAGTTTCCACACCCAACCCCTAACCTTTAACACTACCATCCTCTTTTTCCACATCCATCTCATCCCGAGTGGCACCATCTTTCAACCCAAAGACACATCATTTTCCTTTCAATTTTTATGAGAGGTGAGGGTATTTGGTTTTAATTTATTCTCCTTTTGGGCATCCTCTTCCAATTCCTCATCAATATCACTACCCATTGATCTAGAGACATTATTCTTCCCCTTTGCTCTAGTCATTGGAAGGGTTCTAGGGGTTTTCTACTTCAAAGCTCTCTTTCTTTGCATGGACTTAGGCTCTTCCTGCATATCAACATAGTCTAGGCCTGAGGGACCAAACACCTCTTGAAAAAATCCTCCTACACATTACCTTCCTCCTCCTTAGCATCAATGTCCTCCTTTAGAGGCTTAGAGGAGGACCAATTAGTAGTGTCATCATCTAAATGAGGATAACTCACCTTGTAATTGACAACCTTTTCAAGGGTGTTTTATTTCATCTAATTAACCATTAACAACATAAGGCCTTGGTGAATCGAGGCCATATTTTGTACCTCTTTTTGTATTGATAATAGTTTACCAAAAAAATATTACATCATAGATTACATCTTCTATCTGATCACAACCTAGAAAACCACATATAGTGAAGAGTATATAATTATTTTTTCAAGTTTTACAAAAAATATTTTTCACATCAAACTTCTCAAATGTTCATGCTTTCACTATATTCATACATGTATTTCCATCCAATTGGTGGTTCATTTTTTGGCATTTCATTAGATCTCACCATCTCCACTATGAATTATTCTCCCTAATTCACAAAAGTCCTTGGTCCTCCTTGCAATCGTAGATCTTTTTCCAATGTTTCCTCTTTGCATTTCTTGTTGTGCTTCCTTTGAAATTCCATATAGTTTCTCAGGAATGGAAAGCTATCTTCCTTGTTAAATGGCCAATTCCTTGCATATTTGATTTCTTCTTTGTTGACCTCCACTTCTCTAGTTTTCAACAGCTTGGAGAATTTTCTTTTGGATATTTCCATTATCACTATAATTGGCAATGAAATATAGAAGTATATGTGTCTTCTAGCATACTCAATAAGTGCTCCTTTTTTTTCCTTGGAACCATTTCTCATTTCTAGCTTTCCATATAAACCACAATAGTTCAATAGATAACAATAACCAAAAAAGATTCACAATGATTTATCTAATCCTTCAATAAATCCCATCAAAATTTCCTACCACTTTATCTTACTTGAATCCCTTAACCTCCCAACTTTGCACAAAAATATGTATTATACCTCTTTAGAAAATAGACATTTAAGTAAAATATGCATGACAGTTTTAGGCTTTTTACAAATTTCATAGATTTTCATGCTATGGGAAGAAGTACATGGAAGTTTGTGCAATATAAGAAACCATTTGAAACAAACTTTCTTAGGTTCAAAAATTTCATTACATAACCATTTAAATGTACTAAGCCACTTTTCATCCTTTATTTCAATATTATATCATTTATTTAGATGTCTAAAAATGTCCTAGTTGCTTACTAGTGATTTATATACAAGTTTGGGTTTTATTTCATCTAATCAGAACCATCACTCCATTTAAATTTGTCAAAGTTATCATTGTTGGGAACATGCATTATTAGGTGGCGAACTATCTTAAATACTTCTCCAAGAACAAAATACATTCTCCAATGGGATGGAGGCAAGTCAAATTCTATACTTAGAAAAGCCTAAATTTTTAAATATAAATTGCATAATATATCCTTAGAGCATTTGATACCTTTCCTGTACTAGGCTTTTGTTGAGCACCCTTGTATTAAGGAAAGGGGTTTCTCTTCATGATATAGATTCCACCAAATTAAACTAGAAAGACATATTTTATTTATGTTGCTATCTATCATTTCTCTATTTTTATCAATTGCCTAATTTGCTCCCAAGCCTTCCATAGGATTTTGAACACATTGGATCCAACAAGGGTGAAATAAATAAAAATATGTGTGGGTAAAATAGAATGGGGGTTCACCAATTTTACTATAAATAGAAAGGGAAAAATAGCGTATAATGCACCTATTTCCCTCTATCTCATTAGGAAAAAGAGATCCCTTAAGCCAAGGTTGACTTTCAGCCCTTAGGAGAGTCAACTTTGAAGGAGATCTTGTTGTTTTCCTTATGATCTAGGACGAGGCAGATCTAGTGAAACAACACTTTTGGGAGAAATATTAAAAATAGAAAATAAACCCAAAAATGCAAAGTGAAACATGAAATTAGAAGATTAAACCTTAGTCTAAAAGAACCAACAAATTTCAGGTAGATATGAGATGGTTTGGTATTTTTCCCCCTGCCATCAAAATGTTGTTGTTAAGTGTCCTCTGGGACACATTTTCCCGAGGGTGAATGGGTCTTTGTAGGGCTTTCTAAAATCACTTTCTGGATCCTCTAGTCATGTGTCTATACTCCAGAATTCTCTAGTTTCATAGTTGGAAGTTCAAAAATAAATCCTATAAGTGAGTTTTTGTGGTTTGACGACAACTTTGACAATTTTGCACTTTGATAGATCTTCAATCCTTCTTCAACCTAAGATTTGAAAAACACACATAAAAGGGAAAAAATGTTTGTTTTTGGTGAATGGGGTTTGCCTTGGTTAATCCTCATTTTGGCAATTAAACCTTGAATTGAAAAAATGAAACATGAAAGGAATGATGAATGAACAATTGCTATGTTGCAACTCACCAAACCCTTGATTTGAAACCCTTGAAGGACTGCAACTTAGTAGATCTCTCCAAGGTCTTGATCTTGCATGAATGGATTGATTGGATGTTGATCTTGATGCTTGAAACCTACATCACAATGTTAGCTCCAAAAACATGCATGATGCTTGATAACTTTAACATGATGCTTGAGATCTTGAATGCTGCAAAAAATGCTTGAGAACTTTGCTCTTGAACACCTTTTACAATAATCTTAGCTCTTGTGAATTTTTAATGAATGCTTTAGCTTTTTTCTAGGATTTGAATTGATAAAAGACCTTTCTTTATGGACAATTTTCTAATTTCCCTAAAAATAAACATTACAAGTTGACACTTAAACCTTGAATTTAGGACCTTAAGATGCTGCCAAAAACATGTTTAAAATTTGAAATTGAGATCTTAAGGGGACCCATTTGCCGAAGGGAAAATAGGTCCTAACCTAGATAATCAGAACCTATTCATTTCTTGGTGTTAATAATGATAAATGCATTAATTAAATCACAACTCCCCTTTCAGAAATTGCAATTAATTAGGTTTGTAGATGCAAAATTTAGGCAATTAGAGGTTCAATTAAGTCCATTTAATTATGGGACCCAAACATGGTGTGAAAATGTAAAATACATTTTTTGACACTACATTTAGCCCCCACTTTAGTGAGAGGATGAGCCCCATGCTCAAACTCACACTAAAGTAGTCAAACAAGCATCAAGAGGGGTCTAATTGTGCAACTATTGGAAAGATAAGACAACAAAGGTCAAGGAGGATGATCAAGCCCCCAAGATATAAAATCTCACAGCAAACCAACAAAGGCACAAAGAGACATGCCTATGTTAAATATGTAGTAGCAAGACAAGATACACAAGCATACAATGCCAAAATTAAAGAGAAGAGAAAAGGGGTGGATCAAGCTTCAACTATTTTTCCATCTAGTATGGATCAAGCCTTAGTTGTTTGTCCAAAAAACATTTACAAGTGGAGACCTGCTATCCACTATGCAAACCAAATACGCTCACATGGGCTAGTGAAATATTCATTGTCCACTAGGTGAGCCCCCCAAAAGTGGCTAATGGGAAATCGTGCCTCTATCTAGGATCCCATTATACTAACCATACCAAAGTTATACCTCTTAATAAATTTGACAAGGTGCCACACAAAAATGGTCACAAGGCTAGCAAAAGGCTCCATTAGTAAGCAAGTTGTGTAATGCTTGGTGGCCTTGAAAAACATAAAGGCTCCACTGGAAAGCAAGTTGTGTTATTCTTGGTGGCCTTGATACATGCAATAGGATATTCAAAGGGTTTTCTCTTAGTTCATGAAATTTCTCCTCTTAGGGAACATCGTGCATAATATCTCCAAGAGAGGACTAGTCAAAGATAAAAGAATCACAACTTAGGGAATTGAATCTATAGCATCACCACTATGAGGAATGCCATATTCTCATAAAGGTCACAATCTTGAAGGAAATCAAACCTAATGACACCACCAAGAAGACACATCATGTGAAGTAAGAAGACTACACTTTGAAGCAAACAATGAGAGGGGACACATATGCCCCCACTTTAAAAAAATTGCTAAATGTACCATGTTGTGAGAAATTACTTTAAAGTAGTTCTACATACATGACAAATGGAAATATATGAGAGCTTTATTCAGAAATCCCTATGTAAACATATGTTTTTGAGTAGAGCTACATCATATAAAGGAGAGGGTTTCCCCCCATATGCAATCCTAAGATAACACATAAGGGATGGACATGGATTTGGGGTCACTGTTTGTCATTGCTATAATGATATAATCAAGCTCGGAACCGTCATCATCCCCAAATTACTCATGGAACAACGAGCACAAAGGAAGAATGACACATAGAGAGAGAAACAAAGGGAAAATTTTGAGTCAACATGGAAGAGACCTAAATGTCTCGATGCTTTGCATCATCCCCAAAGGGAAAACATATAAAAAAAGATAAAGGATACGACATATAGAAGAATGTAGATATAAATACAAGAATGTCACAATAAATTTGCTTCCTTTGTATCCTTGCACCAACAGAGTGACAAGGGTCATCCAAAGTAGGCTCACAAATATATAAAGACACACCAAGAAGCATTGTATGGGGGGATCACATTACACACATGCAATCACAAAGAACACAAAGAGAAGACTAGTAGGGCACATGTGAGTCAACCTATAACAGGTCATCCACATCCCAATCTTGTTCATCATATGTAGAAGGCAGATAACCAACCAAACAAACAACGAAAAGTGTCAAAATAGGACAAGGCTATCTAACTCCTTACACCACTAAGTGTAGGACAAGGATGAGCTGAGATGGGTGATGAGAATGGGATCCTTGCAATATAGAAATGATTTGCAATAAATGCAAAACATGCAATAGTGAGTTTGCTATAATCCTACAACTATCACATGGCAAGGAGAAAAGTGCATGCATTCTAAGGAACAACTACTTCAATGATATAATATTCATCTAGAATCTTTTTCAAGGCACGACAGTCATCAGTAGTATGCCCAAGAGTTCTATGATATGCACAATACGCCATGTTTTTACTTTTTCCTTTCTTCTTTTCTTTGATAGGTGGTAATCTAGTAAGTCCTTGTTCAAGAAGGGCCAATAAAAATCATTCAGTCTTGGTTATAGCATGGAGAAATGGTAGCTTCTAAAGTTTATAAGGCTTGTATTTCTTAATTGTTTGGGAAATTTGGTGTGGTGGAAGTGGGGGAGGAGGATCTAAGGAAATCCTATCATCCTTATGAAAGAGAACACCATTTCTCTTAAAAGATGTGCAAGGAGGATGAAGATCTTGATATACTAACCGGGCCTTGGTATCATCAAATGGTATTTGCTCTAATAGTTTATGGATTTCATGCTCATTTGTTATGTCACATCCTTATTTGCTTAAGATCTTAAAGCCTTGACCAAAACTCTCTTCTAAGTTAATGGGTGTGCTAGTAACTCTATGAACATAGGATAGAAAAGTATCATTATTGTCCTTGTGATCAATTTCATTAATGATTGATGGTTGAGGCTTGCTTTGTGTTTCAATTTCAGGATGTAAGAGGTTGAACACATCAAGTGATGGGATTATAGGTGGTGTTTGCATGGATGGATAAAAGGATGTATTATTTTCAAGGTTGCATAGGGAGTCTTGTATGAATTGTTGCATGCTATCTTCATCTCACCTAAGATTTACACTTCACGAGGGCATTCATTAGGAGGTGAAGGTTCATTAAGAGTCTCAATTGCATTAGGTTCTTCACCAAACACACAACTTGAAACATCTACCAAGGATTTTAAGGTTTTCCATATATTACCCCTACACATGTCCATGATGAATTTTTTATGCAATTTTTTAGATTTTTTATTTTTTTAGATGCAATATACTGAAATGAAATGTTTTGAATGCCAATTTGAATTTTAAAACAATGCACTCAATTAGTCCAATTAAAGCTAATGCAAAAGATGACAGATTTTTCTAATTTCTAAAACTAAAACCCAAATTTAACAGCAGATCAAAAGAATGCAAACAAAGACAAATCACTGCCCAAAATTTTAAAACAAGACCTGTATAAGGATAAATTCGTCCTAGGGAAAATGGGTCCTAGCATAGGGGTTATAAAAATTTGAATTTGAGTTTAAAGTTCAGATATAGGATTTCATGTTTTAGGTTATAAATTGTACTTTCAATGACTAATTTTTCCATAATTTGATGTCTAAATGCAAGTGAAATGAATGAAAAATGATGGACAATATGACACTTTTTGAAATATAATTTTGACTCAATTTTTGAATATGAATGATTGAACATACACTAATATGCAAACACTATGCAAGATTCATGCAATTTTTTGAATTTTTCATATTTTAAAGCATGCAAAATGCAAACCTAAAGCCCTAAATGAAATGAAAACTAATGCAAGTTAACAACCCTAAACAAGATGCAAATCAATGCAATGTAATGCAAAGGAATGCAAATCCTAGATCTAGGGTTTGAATGGACTCCAAATTTAGAAAGTTTATTGTGCAAGATTGTTGAGTTCACCAAAATGAAATAGAGGGAAATATGTGTGGTAAAATGGAATGGGGGTTCACCAATTTTACTATAAATAGAAAGGAAAAATAACATATAATGCACCTATTTCCCTCTTTCTCATTAGGAAAAAGAGACCCCTTAAGCCAAGGTTGACTTTCGACCCTTAGGTGAGTCAACTTTGAAGGAGATCTTGTTGTTTTCCTTAGATCTAGGACATGGAATGATGAGGTAAAAATAGCCTCATCAATATAATGAATTAAATACCTTACCTCACATCTTCTAGTTACCTTACCTTGCCAATTAATTGTCTTTAGGATAAGTAATTGCTTTCTTTTTGTGAAAAGGTGTACAATCTTTATTTCTTGAAATTAGTTGAAATAAGCTAACCCGCGCCAATGTAATGGTTTAGTTTCTTAGTATTGTACAGGTTAATTAGAACAATCGATCATCATGCCAATCAAGAGGATTCAATGTAGACTTCAATGCAGTTGAAGACAAGCGCTAGAAGAATAGGTACCATAACAATAGGGAATGCATGATGGATTGAGTTTTTGTAGTTTTCTGTTATTTTTCAGTTTGAAGACTTTATGGATCAGCTTGAGCCCTTTAATGCTTTATGTTATGGACTTTAAGTCTGTTAGTTTGTTAAAATCAGTTGAAAATTTTGTCAGTGGTAATCTTTACCATCTAAAATATAGGATTTAGTTAGTTGTTTTTATATAAATATGTAACTATCAAAAGCAATGATATACAAAGAGATATCGTTATGTTGTCACTATGTTTCTAAGTTATACTTTCAATATAACTAAAATGAGTTCTGTCTATCACCTTCTGAGTCATTGAGTATTGAATGGAATCACTTTGAATGGAGTAATCTTGAAGTTATAAAGTGTATGTGATCTGAGCTAAGCATAGGAGCACTTGAGAGCTAGCCACTCACGAGACTGTAGATTAGATAGATAAGTATTTTACTTTTAATTATGTTACTTTCATTTTGTAAATGATAATTGTGAGTGAAGTTTATTTTCATGTGTGAAGTTCTATTAAGATTAATCCTACAGGTTGTAGTCGAGTTTGTAATCTTTAAGTTCTGTTGTTTGAATTTTTGGAGTGCCTACTTTCATTTGTTAGTTTCAAGTTGTTAAGTTGTTTTTTGTTAGTTGTTAAGTTTGTTATCTGTTGCTAGTTAGATGTTTCATAGTTTTTTTACAAGTTTTTCCTCTTCAACAATTTACACGCTTCTTAGTTTAATTATTTCCATGATTTCTAGTTTAATTGTTATGCTTTTTAGGTTTATAATTTCCCGCTTTCTAGTTTAGTTGTTTCAAGCTTTCTAGGTAAATGATTTCTTGTTTTCTAGTTTAGTGGCCTTTAGTTTAGAAGTTTCATTTCAGCTGTCCCAAATCCTTAGAAAATTTGAGAGAGATAGTCAGGATGTCTTCTATTGCATTTAGCCTTTGAACACTACCCAGTCAATATATTAATGCATTTATCAACTAAAGAGATAGGACCTAATGACAACCTATCAGGGCAGATTTGTTGAAATGACACTTTTGGGAGAAAGATTAAAAATAGCAAATAAACCCAAAAATGCAAAGTGAAACATGAAATCAAAAGATTAAACCTTAATCTAATGGAACCAACAACTTTAAGGAAGATATATAATTTTTGGCTGACTTTTTGTTGTTGGTTCACTGTGTATGGGCTGATATATACTTTTGGTAGTTTTCTTTAGTTTCTATTGCTTTCTTTTGTAAAGGATTTTGGGCCCCTTCAAAACCCTTTTTTTACCTCTAATAAAAAACAACTTTAAGGAAGATCTAAGATGGTTTGGTATTTTTGTATCTATCATCAAAATGCTACTATTAAATGTCCTTTGGGACTCATTTTCCCAAGGGCGAATGGGTCTTTGTAGGGCTTTCTGAAATCACTTTTTAGGTCCTATGTTCTATGTTTGCACTCTCAAATTCTTTGGATTTCAGAGTCAAAAGTTCAGAAATAAATCTTATGAGTTTTTGTGGTTTGATGACAACTTTGACAACTTTCGTAAATTTGAAATTTTTTCCAATTTTGCACTTTGATAGATCTTCAATCCTTTTTCAACCTAAGATCCGTAAAACACACATAAGAGGGAAAAATTGTTTTTTTTTGGTGAATGGGGGTTTGCCTTGGTCAAACCTCATTTTGGTAATTAAAACTTGAATTGAAACAATGAAACATGAAAGGAATGATGAATGAACAATTGTTATGTTGCAACTCACCAAACCCTTGAAGGACTTCAACTTAGTAGAGCTCTCCAAGGTCTTGATCTTGCATAAATGGATTGATTGGATGTTGATCTTGATGCTTGAAATTTGACTTGAATTCTTGAAACCTACATCACAATGTTAGCTCGAAAAACATGCATGATGCTTGATAACTTTAACATGATTCTTGAGATCTTGAATGCTGCAACAAATTCTTGAGAAATCTACTCTTGAACAACTTTGACAATAATATTAGCTCTTGTGAATTTTGAATGAATGCTCTAGCTTTTGTCTAGGATTTAAATTGATAAAAAGACCTTTGCTTTTATAGACAATTTTCTAATTTCTCAAAAATTAAACATTACAAGCTGACACTTAAGCGTTGAATTTAGGACCTTAAGATGCCACAAAAACATGTTTAAAATTTGAAATTGAGAACTTAAGGGGGACCCATTTGCCTAAGGGAAAATGGGTCCTGACCTAAATAATTAGGACCTATTCATTTCTTGGTGTTAATAATGATAAATGCATTAATTAAATCAGAAATCCCCTTTCAAAAACTGTAATCAATTAGGCTTGTAGATGCAAAATTTAGGCAATTCTAGAGGCTCAATTAAGTCCATTTAATTAAGGGACCCAAATATAGTGTGAAAATATAAAGGAGTACATTTTCTGAAACTACAAAGGGTAATAGGGAAGTTACCAAATAATAAGTCATAGAGGGGGAGATATTCATAGAGGGAGAAATAATAAGTCATAGAGGGGTAGCTAGTTGAATGATATTCCTCATTAGAACCTTCCAGGGTTCATTACCTTTTAGGGCTTTAAATATCCATTTAACAGCAAGGGAAATGCCTTATTCTTTTAAATCTTTCAGTCCTAGTCCTCTCTTATCAAGACAACACCATTCCCATATTACTACTTTCTTTTTCCTTTTTCCTTTCCCATCAAACCATAAGAATTGTTTGATTTTTTTTGGATTTCCTTTATTTGATAATTATTAAACAACCACACATAAGAGTAATAAAGATTATAAGAGGAGAGAATTTGTTGACAAACTTGTAACCTCCCAACCATAGATAGGTATTGCTTGTTCCATTAGTCTATTTTTTTTATCAAACTAGTTTGAGAGTGATCCATTTATATATCTACCTATGCAACTACATATTGCATCAAGGTGCATACCATTTGACAAAATTCAATTGGGAATCCAAATGCTTCCAAGTCGTCAATAGAAAAGGCCATTAGACCCTATCATATACCTTTTCAAAATCAATAAGGAGCATCCCTATATTTTTTCTGGAACCCTTTTCCCATTCCATAGCCTCCCAAATTGTTAATAGATTCTCAAGGATGTACCTACCTTTGATAAACCACGTTTGAGTGTTGTTGATGAAGGGAGGATATCTACTAGTCTAAATGCCAAGAGCTTTGCTAGTATCTTTTATGAAACATTTAGTAAGGTGATTGGTCTCCAATTTTCAACTATAAATTTGTCTCCTTCTTTAGGTAGTAGTTCTATTATACCTTTATTAATATTTTCTCCAAGAGATCCCCTCTTAGTGGCTTCAATTTATACATGTAGTAGGTCTTCACTCACCCATTTTATGTTTTTCTTCAAGAATTCTATAGGAAGTCCATCTACCCCTGGAGATTTGTCATTGTTGAGAACCTGAATTTCTTTTACTATCTCTTCCTTAGTTATCTCTTTTCTTAATCTATTTGCATTCTCTTTGGAGATATTTTTAGTGATTAACTTTTTGTATTGACTTCTAGCTATAAGATTCTACTTATTGTCTCCTTTAGAAGTAAAAAGGTTTTTATAGAAAAAATAATTTATTTTTTTTAATTATTCTAGATCATTTAATAACTTGTTTTCTACCTATATTGATCCTATTTTTTTTGTTGCATTTTTTTCTTTGAGAACTCTAAAGAATAACTTAGAACCTTTGTCTCCATTATCTAACCAATTCATTTTTTCTCTTATCTTTTGTCCTTGAATCTTATTAGTTTGCACTTTTCTCAATAAAATTTTGTTGAATATTAGTTCCTCATTCAATTTTTCATTTTAGGGTCACTTTATAACTTAACTTCCTCTTTGAAAAGATTTTCTTGCAGAGTACTTTCATATCTTTTGTCATTCATAGCTTTTTTCTTTCCTATTGTTTGGAAGTTAGTTTTCCATCCTTTAAAATTTTTATTCCATATTTTAATTGTTGATTTGTCTTTTAACATCCATTTGTTAATTTATCTAAAAGTAAAGATAACCTCCTTATAGTCCTCATAATTTAGCAAATTTGTATTTAGTATAAAATTTCCATCTTTTCTAACTTCTTTAGGCTTTTCTTTTGCTATTATGATCTTCGCATTGATAGGGTGATGGTCTAGAAATGTGCATGGGTGGACTCTTACTCCATCTCCCCCTTTAGTTATATTAAAGCTAAAGAAGTCCCTATTAGCATAGAACCTATCCAACCTAGATTAAATCCTTTTATTACCTTTTTGAAAACTTTACACCATGTGAACCATATGTTTTTGCTTTCCTTTTCATTCCTTCCATAGGATCAAAGAGATTGAGTATGTTTTTCATTCTATACCAAAAGTATTTATCTCCTCCTTTCCAACCCATGTCTACTCCACCATATTTTTCCTCAACACTTTCAATCATATTGAATTCTCCTCCTACTATTCATAGAATATCTCAAGTGTAGATCGTACATTCACTTCCACAACTCTCTCCTCTCCCTATATTCATTTGATGCATATATTGAGCAGAGGCCAAATTTCATATTTTCTTTTTATATAGTTATCCAACCTTCCCTATTGCATGGTGAGACCCCATATTCAATCACATATTGAGTCCATCGATCAGATAATAGAAGGGTGGACCACCCTTACCTCTTTCATGTTTGGTACAATACTAAGATGAGTCTTTCCAAATGAACTTAAGATTAGTTTTGAGAGTAAATTTTACTGCCTTTACTTCTTGTAACAACACAACATCCTGTCTATCTCTAAATTTAGATATCTCTTGACTATATATTTCCTATCTGGGGATTCTAGTCCCCTTACATTCCAACTTGTGTAGTCAAAGATAATCAAAATCCATTTTTTGTGGTTCCTCCACACTTTTCCTAAATCTGCCAAAGCATTTAGGAAGCTTATCTTCTTTCTCTCTCCTCTTTGGGTAAGGTTCCCCTATTTATTTTCTACTCTATATTCGGGTTTTCCTCATTTTTTCTTTAACCCATTCATTTCCTCGAGAGAGTTCCCTCTCATCCTTAGGTGCGTTGTTTCCCTTACTTGGTGGGGAGCCACTTTCCTCAAGTAGCATCTTTCACTCTCTGATCTCCTTGTTTATTAAGTTCCATGTGGTCCCTTTTGGATCATCCTTATTAAACCATACCCACTTTTCTCCTTGTTTAGATTCAATTTCAATTATTTTGTCTAACTCTAATCCTTTGAAAATTACTTCTTGTTCAAGATTAGAATTAAACAAGAAAAATATATTGGGACTAATCTCCTCTTTAAATTTTGGATTTTTTCCATACTATTCCAATTTTCTTTGTCATTATCTTTTATTCTCCCCAGTGCATTCTTGTCTAAGGCTAAGTCTTGAGCAAGTTTATTTTGCTCAATGTTAGTCTTAGGCAACAAGAGGAGCTTGGGGCTTCTTATTCTCTCCACTAAATCCTTAGTAAAGGTCTAAATATTTTTGTTTGAGTCATTGTTTACCATATTTAAGATAATTTCCTCCTCTTTTGGTGTTTCATTTCCTACTTCTTCCTTCTTATCATTATATTGACACTTCGTATTGGAAGTATCCTTTGTGGCTTTTGAGTGATTATACTATTACTTTAAGCAATCCTTTGTTTTACTTTGTCCATTACTAGTCCTTGGGAATTTTTCTTATGCCCCAAATTATTAATATGTTGATCAATCTGAGAGGACTTCTAAAAAACTTGGGGGGTATCCTCCATAGGAATTGATATTCATTCCATGTTTCAGAATAAATTTTATTTGTTACCTTATTTACTATCCTATAATTATCAATTTTGGCTTCACTTTTGGATTTGTTATGACTTCCCAATATTACTTCTTATATTGTATTTTTGAATGTGTCACCTTTGGTAATTAGCTCTATGTTGTTACCTTTAGGGTTCACTACTTCCCTCTCTAAATTGATTTTGAATTATGTTACCTTGCTTTTTTTTTATTTATCTTTATTAACCTCTTCTATATTATCATTCCCTTTTGTAATGTCACCAAAATTAGGGTTTGAACCACTTTTCTTAATTTTAGGGTCACTGATTTTTCCTTTAATTTTTGGGTAGTTTCTCCTTACATGCCCTTCCAATTTTCACAAAAAACAAGTGTTAAGGCCTCCTGAAATTTTAATCCTATAGGATAATTTCTTTATGGGCTTTAAACTTCTATTACTTTAGGGATATACACCCATGTAATTAAAGATACTAGGATTCTTGCATCCATGTGCAAGAGAGTTACTCTAGATTTTTTCACACTCAAGACATTTCCTAGAGGAGAAAGCATTTAAGGCATAAAATCCCAAAGTTGGGGGGAACATTTTTATTGTGATCCATCTATGGTATGAAAGTGCCATTATTTCCTCATTTGACACTTCTAGAGACCATTTTATTGCTCAAAACATAGAGCTCCCTATATTCTAGAATTGTTTCGAGGAAACTTTCTCTTACATTTCATGGTTTTTAAAGAAAATCAAGAACAATCCCCTTTGGACCATCTTGTAGAAAGAAAAATGAATTCTTATTTTTTTATGCCACCCATTGTTAATCCATACATCTAGATATTTCCTAACAAGTAATTTATTGTAGTTAAGGGTGACAAAATAAATAGCTACATCTTTTAATCTATTTTCCTCCCTACCTAAAGTAATTACCATTTCAGAGTTTGGGGTTACAACCAATTTATTAGGATCTTACAAAGAGCACTTCCCATCTCCCTTGCATTGAAGACACTCCCCCTGACACCCGACATCCCCCACTACCACAAATTTTATAGATTTCATAACCTTATCCTCTCCTGCACCCACAACAATATCTCTAAACAAAATTTCTCACACCTCATTAATGAAGATATACCCACTTGCCCCTTTCATGCCATTGGGGGGATCACTAGAGGCTAGGTCACCCCCCTCCATTAATGACTGTGAACTCCAAAGAACACACTCCTCTGAACCATTAAATGTGAGGAATAAGGGCACAAACCAAAGTTAAAGAATTTGAAACTTAATGCAGAAAATTTATTTAAAATGAAATCACATTATAAAAAGCAATGAACTAAAGAAAGAAGGAACCGAGGAAAAACATAGAGTGCATAAGGCCAAAAATTCAAATTGTTAATGGCCTACGACCATTGTTCCCAACTTGCAGTCCCTCCTTCTTGCTCTCAATCTGCCTCATTAGTTTCTTCATATTTGGTGCCTTCCTACAATCCTTGATGAAATTTTCCATTGAAACTAGCAAATAAAAAGGGAAAGGCACTTGCATTATGTGGTGAAGGTGGTTCAAAATCATAAAATGATAATCATACATAGACCTATATCTCCCATCAAGGGTAACAAACCTCATAGTTGCCTCTGCCATTATAGCTCAAACACGAGGTCCTTTCATATCCAAAGTGTAATTTCCCTAATTTTTCTCTCGTTACCCTTAAAAAACACCTGCATTGATTTCTCCCCATTTTTCTATCTCTGTGCACTTTTCTACCAATAGTTGAGGGCCTCGTAACATGATCAATGATATCCTCATTAATGTTATAGTCCTAGTTGAACATATCCACCTCCCTATTTTCCCAAGCCTTAGTGAAAGCTTTGGAAACCTTAGGCTCGTGACCATGCATACATTTAATGAATAGGATTAAATCGCCCCCCATCAAAATATTCCAGACCTTGGGGCTACAATAGGCCTCCTTGCAATTAAGGGGCTCAACCTTATTTTTGTCACCTCTCATTTTTTGGCCACTATCACCGGTTCTATTTACAATCACCTTCATATATCTATTACTAGTCTCTTTCAAATGTTTAGTAGTCTCCTCACAATGATAACTTGATAATAAATAGCACAAGAACCCTCATAACCAAATATAATTCATTATGAATAAGCATTAAATCCCCTCATTTGGGCATTTTTACCCTTAGGATGAAAGTCGTCAAGTAAAAGTACATACTTGCGTCACACTTTTAAAAAGGAATGACCAACACAAATAAAAAAATTCAACTTCCATTGCATAAAGTGGCCTTTATGTTTTAAATTTCAAAATGGTGTAAACTAATGAAATGTAAAACTCTTGATGAAGTTTATAAGTGTAGTTTAAAAAAAAATAGTTTAATATTTTTTTTGTTTATGAATTTAATAGTAGAATTTGAATTGCTGAAAATTTCAAGAAAAAGTGAGGTCGATGAGATATCACAAAAAAAAGAGCAAACAATTTTTTTTTCCTAACTTCAATATCTAGTGCATGAAAAATAAATAAAAAATTAATGAATATATATATATATATATTAAAGTCAAACTTCACCCAAAATATCATAGCTTTTATAGGATGTCAACCTTTATCTACTTTTTTTATCATTTAAAAAAATTATACACTTTTGGAGAGGATTCTCTCCTCTAGTGCACCATATATATAGTTTTTATTTTTTTAATATGTTTTAATATATTTTTAAAATTTATAATTAGCTTCATGTTTGATTATAGAAACTTATTTATAGGAAATTTAATAAAAAAATTAATAAAACTAAGCTTATTGTTTAAAAAATGAATTCTAGACTCTAAGCTCTACAAAAGGATATTTTTAGATTTTCTTGAAATTACCCCTAGTTGGAGAAATTTAGAGTTGAAGTTGAAGTTTTTCTAAATTTTCCCCAAAAGAGGGGTTAAGTGGCCACATAGGTATCCACATAGATAAATTTGGTTGGAAAGGTTTCAAATGAAACCCTTTTGCCCAAAACTTTACACTTAAATTTACTCATATTTCAAATTTACAATGGGAAAATTTTTATTTTATAGTTTTGAGCGAAAGGGTTTTGCGCGAAACTATATACACCACGTGGTTTTGGGTGAAATTATTTCACCTGAAGCTATTTTTCTCAGAACTATTTAGTTCGCCAAAAGTGCGAAAAAACTTTGTGCTTTTACCCCACCTCTTACCATAATATCATTAGCTTGACATGACTTTGCAAGCATGGGAAGGGATGATAAATCTTCTCAAATATACATCCAGTGAAGAGTCACACAAATGTTAGTGAGGGAGTTGGCCAAACAATTACCCTCATTGAACACGTGTTGTAACATGTTGCCAACAAAGCCTTACATGATTTTGATGGAGTCATTTATAATATTATCAATCATCCATGAATTCCTTTGAATCCCCTTATACATTGAATTATATTCAACGAATCCCATTCAACTATGATTTTACTATACCCTTTAGTGAAAGGAAATATGCATCCACCCAAGATGATTTCCACATAACCCAAACAGAGAAATCTATGCAAACAAGTATTCTGAATATATATATAAAAGAATAGACAACATACCATCAAAGATGACACAAGATATACCCTGGAAAAATCCTCAAGAGGGAAAAAAATATCCTCTAAAAGCATCCATCACTCATGTATTATTCAAAAGTAAACATTACAATACATCTTCAAAGTCCTCCATGAACACATTTGAAACATCAAGCACTCAACAAGCACTCCATGTGAACAAGCATGTAACCACACATCCCATGTCATGCTTCAACCTTCACAAATGCTAACAAGAGCTAACTTGCCAACTAGCCAACCATAGACAATTACCCCATGTGTTTGCTTTTATAGATTTAAGCTCCCACAAAACCACCAAATGGTATTACATAAAACCATTAACCCCTCATTTAATATTGGTACTAAGTTTTCCCAATATTAAATATTATTCCCATGTGCAACCCCACATTAAAAATTTAACCCAATTTTAAATACAAAATATAAAGTGCCCCCAAGAATGATAGACCCATGTGATGCACACATCCCTAGATCTCCTAGGTTCACCACCTAATAAATAAATATTACATTAATAATATTATGCAAGGTGTACAACACACCTTTTCCTAACATTCTCTCACTTGTATACATTGCATAAGGGGTAAACAAGTTAACTCAAACATGAATGAGGGAACAATCCCCATAGCCACATATACCATCAAGGAATCAAAGTGCTTCATGTGCTCCATCAAGATACTTGCAACAAGAATCAACCTGACCACCATCTCAAGAATAAATGCTCCCATCCTCCATCATGCCAACACACAAAGATAAGAAGCCATCCAAAGAGATGCCACACAATTTGTCACAAAAAGTATGAGTCTTGCCTCCAATAGATATCCTAATACATAAACACTCAATCCAAAGGCAACAAGTATGTATCAATAGTTGTCAAGATATAATCACCATAGTTGAAAATAACATCCACAAAAAATACTAACACATCCAAATGTCCATACCTCAAAGGTATACAAATCATAAATGAACCTCATGCCATCAACATATACAACCCATACCATGCAATCACAAGCTCCAAGTGCCAAACCTGTCATACAATGATCATACACAACTAGGAAATCCCACTGCATAGGTAATGTCAAATCTGAAAATGATCAAGGCATCCAAGATCCACCAATAGAAACACATAGAAGGTGTAACAAACATCATATAGTACCAAGGAACATCCAAAAATATATGCAAATCCTGCAAACCAATATGTTGTAATACATCTCTCACCACAAGTCTCCATAGTTCTCCCAAGTTCTTCACACTCAACAAACGAAAGAAATAAAATGAACATCCATGTCATCACCAAAGAACAATGAAAAACACATGACCACATAGTTATCACCATAAATCCACACAAAATATCAAAACCAATGTCATGTGAATACAAACATCCAGGAAGGAGAACAAGACCAAAGAGAGAACGTGCAAATCAAAACCTGTAGTATGTCCTACACACACCTCTAAATGCTAAGTTGTGATAAGTATGATCTCCTCCATAAAACCAGAAAGAGAATAGCACTATCCACATCTAACCATAACCAAGATGTATGCATCTCAAACCAAAGGAAGATCAAACTAAATCCATTCCCAAACTAAGGGAATAAGCCCAATAACATCTCCTAAACTCAACATTAATAAATACTATCATAATGCATAAGGAGATAAACATTCCAAAATCCCTCAAATGAACCCTCCAGAACTAGCAATTCATAGCTCAAGATCCATATAGATGAGAATATAAAGCATAAAACATAATACACTTGAAAGTAACAATAGGCAATACCTCTTAGACGATAAATTGTTGAGTAGACCAAGAGAGGGAAATAAAAATGCTCCTCCAAGATATCCAAGTCATCATGACTCATCTAAGAACAATATAATCATAGGTCCATGTTGAACTCACGTCCAACCAAGGTGTAGGATCCTTGGACTTCTAGCTGAAACCTCAACAAAGAGTAACCATCTCAACAAATGTCTCTAATCACAAGAGATCTCCTAGCCTCACCATGTCTCCAAGTATCCACAAGTACCTATAATTGATCAATCCATGCCAAACTCCAAATGCAACATAACACCATCATGAAGCTCCCAAGCAAATGATCAATGTAACCAATACCGAGAGAATAAACCAAGATCAAAGTCATATCCCAATCGTGGAATCAAGAACACACCATGACATCATGACCTTACATCTCCTCAAAAGAAGATCATATGATCCAATGAGCATATCATGCACATGTATCATGCCAACACTCTAATCCAAAATCAAGAGTACATCATGACATAATACAAAACCATCCTATCAAACAAGGATCACATTTCAAATGAAAAATCATGACATCTCAACTAAAGACTTCCACCATGGCTAACCAAGATGTCAACATCTCCAAACCACATGAATATAACCATATCATGTCAATGGAACCCAAGATGTCAAAGAACCCTCACTACATATAAATAGGATCCAAGAGTCCATCCATGATACCAACAACCACTACAGAAGATCGTCCATCATCAAATAGTGAATCCACATCATCGCCATAAGCTCCCACTGAACCATTATACCAAGCTCTCCATGGCATATGGAAACCATCCTCTAAATTAAGATCTTCCATGGCCCTAACATGATCAAAGAACTCAATACAAAGCTCCCAAAGGGAAGAGTACAAACCACAATCTCCAAAATAAGAAGATACAACACCATCAAACCATCACTGCCACAAGCTCCCATTGAATTGTGTAGCCAAGCTATCCATGGCATCGTGATAACAACCTCCTCAACAAAGATCAACCATAACCATGATCCTCAATCCAAGAAGATACATCGCCACAAAACAAACACCACCAATAAAGCACAATCAATCCAACACCACCAATAAAGCACTTACATAAAAAATCATTTCATGCCAAAGTCCCTAAAGCACACATAACATCCATCACACCATGATCACCACCAAATGCACCAACAACACAATCCAACCATATCACACATTTTTGCATCACATAGTTAACTACATAGATCCCATATCATGATTGTACCTGGTAATACCATATCTCCTCCTCAACATGACAACGATTTGAATTAGAAAAATAAGTGACTAAACCAAGCCACCAAATTGAATTTGTAACAACACTGAAGCATCTATGAGCATATACAACCCATATCCAAGCCATAAATGCAACCTATAAGTATAGACCATCTACAACACTGCACAACTTGTAGATACAACAATATAACATATAAATCCAATAATATACTGATAACCATGTCAAATGAGAGTAAGTAGAGATGTATATGTTAGTATACAATGACTCCAACATCAAATCACCAAGATCTAAATAGCCATAAGCTCACAAAATCACCATAGTCAAAAGAACCCATAAAGAGATTAGATGGAAATAATAACAAATAAATCATGCTAAAACATATCCAAACCTGATCCATGGTGTAGTGCTCTGAATGAGTTTTCCATCGACTATAAGAAGTCCAAAATCTGTCTTTGTATGCACAAGTTATGACCTCTCCAAGCTCAAAGGAAACACCCAACTTAAAGCAAAAAATCACTGTCAAAACAATACAATTGGAAAAAATGTTGATTCCACAGTGAATTACATGGAATCACCTTTCCAACGAGTATAAGAAGTTGCAAAATTGATACCAGAGGTAAAAGTTATGCCCCTTGGAAAAAAGTTGCATAATTTGGCTATATGGTGCAAAAATGGTGGTGGCAGGGCGGCTTGTCGGTGGCAATGCTGCCCACTTGCAACTAGACTCAACGCCATTATAGATTGCAGTTTAATTTATAAATATTAAAAAATGGGCAGCATAAAATTTAATTTGTGGCACAACATTTAAAATATTAAGGGTGGTTTTAATTTGTTTTACCCCCATGAGGGTTGGTCGGGCTTTCTTGGTGTGATTGTTGGCCGAAGCCGACAACCTACCGACGGTTGGCGCTAGCAAGGCACGACTGCCAGTCTGTGGAATGATAGGTCATGCACCTGTCAACTGCAACAAGTTGCGACAGGGGGGTGTATGAGGGAGGGTCTGCAAACCCCTTTCCCCCCTAAAATTTATCATTATTATTATTATTATTATTAAATTTTAAATAAATCAAACAAGTTTTCAATTTTAATTTGCAAGAAAAGTTTTATTTAACCGCAATTTGTTTTTACATTTATTTTCTCTATAAATGAGTTAAATGGTTGTACGACTATATGACATGATATAGGGCAATTTTTTTTGTATTTCCTTTTTTCTGTAGCTAAAATAAGCCAAATTTTATGTCAATCTCCATTGCTTGGGCCTCTTGGATCCAACAATAAGGTCTGTTTTGTCCCAAGGGGTCATCAAAAATATTTCCCTTACAAAACCCTCATAGTGACCATCCATTAAAAACCCTTTTCCAACAAAGATTCATCTCATATCTACAAAAAATAACCACAAATCTACAACCCCCAAACCTCAAATCTGCAAAAAAGCACCTGCACAAAACCCTCATATCTCAAACAATGTCTTCATTTTTTATATGCAAGCCTTGGATTCAAAATATGGACCATATTTACTCCAACAAGGGTTATACAAACCACAACCATGACTCTAATACCAAATGAAATGAAATATGCATCCACCCAAGATAATTTCCACATAACCCAAATAGAGAAATCTATACAAACAAGTATTCAAAATCCATATGTAAAATAATGGACAACATACCATCAAAGATGACATGAGATATACCCTAGGAAAACCCTTAAGAGGGAAAAAGCCAGCCTCCAAAAACATCCATCACTCATGTATTATTCAACTTAATAAACATTACAATACATCTTTAGAGTCTTTCATGAACACCTTTGAAATATCAAGCCCTCAACAAGCACTCCATGTGAACAAGCATGTAACCACACATCCTATGCCATGCTTCAACCTTCACAAATGCTAATAAGAGCTAATCTATGTTTTTTCTTCCTTTTCCTTTGGCCTAGGGAGGAGTAGCAACATCCTTCCTTGTAGATCCTACATAGAAACCACCTTCATCTTTAGTTCATTCCCCCTCGCTAGATGGGGCCTCACCTTGCATCTCACTGAATATAAGCTCAACTCCATGAGCAATAAGAGTCGATACTTGGGAATCAACCCATCTCTCTGTTCTTATTAGAACTGGTTGAGTGATCACATCAATGTCCACCTCTTCTTCCTTAGTTCAGATTGGGAGGGGAATAGGCTACTTAACCACTTTATCAAATTCTTCCTTGTTTAAGACATGGCCATCATCCTATACTTGGTCAAGTAATGAGAAGAGGTGTAAGGTATGAGTGTACTCTACTATTAGCCTCATATATGATCTTTTATGGGCCTCAAAATTATTCATGCAATTGGCCCAAAAGTCCTCAATATGCATCTGGTGAGCATATTGTTTTCCCACTTTTTTCTTCATTTTATCAAAGGGATCAAAATTATCCCTCTAGTTGTGGAAATGAAGACCAAAGTTTTGTATCTTTGTATTAGAATTTTCTACTGATGGAGCCAAAGGACATGAAAACATAACCCTTCTGAATGTCAGTGGATAGAGAACCCTAGCCTTGTGCTTAGCATGTAACAAATGATGAGATGTGCACAATTGCCTTGTCAACTCCAACATGACTATCTTGTCATTTGGATACTTGGGTAATTTGTATGGAGCTCCCAAGAACCCTTCAATTTAGAAATATGAAAATTTTGGGAATTGGATAAACCAATACCCAAACCTTTGAATCATCTCCATGGCTGACAAGAATAGCCTTCTGCTCAAATCTCCCTCTAGAGTTTTGACAATGAACATTGTGAAGGCATTGTTTACTCTTTTATAATGGTGCTTTACATTTTGCACTTGCAACTGAGGATAACAATCATATACTTTGTACTGATTGGGGCCTGTACCCACATTGCCTTTACATGTTAAGCCTCTATATCTAAAATTAGCTAGAAAAAGATATACAATATAAGAAGTCATAAAGAAGGTCGAGGACTTCTTCACAAGGAAGAACTGATGGTGGAGGTTGTCATTGATTATCTTTTCCCAATCAAACTTTTTCTCCCCTCTCAATATTTCTTCAATGAAATAAAACATCCAATTTTCAAAATTTGATGCCAATGATAGCCCCATTACCCTACTGAGGAGGGTAACAAAATCGTTAAACTCATCTTGAAATTCACTCTTGTGGAGTCTTAGGAAAATTGTTAGAATTTCCTTTTGGGTGCTTCATCCAGTGGTCATTAATAAGCCAAAGGAAACTACTAGGATAGTTGTCAATCACTCCAATCACATATTCTTTGCTAGTGATAGTCATCTATGAGAAGGAAAGAATCCTGAAGGTGCAAGAGATAGAGTTGAGAGACAGGTCCACCAAGACTCTTCCATCAATAAAGATTATCTTCCGAGAATCTTTGTGATAATATTCTTGGGATCCCATGATCAGTTCTGGACATAGCATTAAAGATGGGAATCCAACTACCTAGGCTATACCACTTTGTCTGATCTTAGTGGCAATATTTGTTCTCCTATCTCTAAAAATTCCTTCTTTAAATTCTTTGATATCTACATGGAAAATGTTCGTATCACTGACCAAGAGCCAAGTTGGAGATATTTTAGGAGGATCAACTCCTTAGAATTCATACTTCATCTTGGATGTCCTGTCTATCTTTTCCATAAAATATGTAAGAACACAATGTAATCAGAATTTGGCAACATAAATTAACATTTCTAAAAAATGCATAATTAATAAGATAAAAATTACCTTATAAGAAAATAAGATCACCCATAATTCTCTATGCCAAAATAATTTTCAATAAAACACTTGTAATCACAAATATAGCAGGTTTTGATCTTTTCCAGGTGTAGAGGAGGGGGACCAACTGCTCAAGACTCCATGTCACATGAGAGTCTAGAACAATACGCTGCCCTGATCTACCTCAAGCTAAAGGAACATTTCAAAAGAGTTTAAAGTTTAAAGGCTAAAAAGGAAGAGCAACCTAGTTGTTGTTGTCCTTTTACAAACCCAAATGTTTCAAAGAGTCAGGTGAGCAATTTTTCAAAATCTGGATTGCAACTCGGACAACTTACTATCAAAGGACTACAACAAGGGATACAGACTCCAGCATGGTGTATTGGCATCTCAGTGTTGCATTGGCATCCATATAGATAGAAAGTACAAGGTACAATTTGATATTATAGAAAACTGACTAACGACCTAACTGATGAATTTTATTGCAATAACAAAAATAGAAAATAATAGAATGACTGAATGACAAGAAGAATACTTTAACTTAACCTATCCTATGAATTGACAAAGAAGGGTGAGGAAAGCACACCTTCCTACCCATGAGTTGATATTTTTAAGATCTTCACCTCAAGAAGAACCTACACACAGAAGACAGGAAAATGTTGGGGTTGTGTTTAGAGGACTACCTCAGTAAGTCCCCCGCTTTGGTGTTTCCACCTCCACAAACAACCAAATAGAAACAATTGTAGAAAGATGATAAAGAAAGCTATAGAAATACCAAGCAATATGTAAACAACAATATGCTACGATGTCAAATACGATAATGAAAAGCGAATAGGAAATGGAATGATATCACCTTCTCAACCAAGTTCTCTCAAGGAAAATGGAGGAAGAAGCGAGCGTGCAAGCTTGTGAAGATTGACGTTGCCGCAACTAGGAAAGTGAATCAATAAAACACCAACTTGCAGCTTCAATAGAGGTGGTAGAGCTTGAAAGTGCTAAAGAATGAGTGAAGAGAGTTTCCCAAAGTGTGAAGATGATCAAGAAGCATGAAGGAATGAATGAAATAGCCATTTGAAAGGTGAAAATGGAGGAAAAAGAGTCGTTCAAAGTTGATCAAGGGAGTAGCAAGTGTTACACTTTGTGTCTAGTGGAGGAGTGTAACGCCTTTGCAGATTCCAGAGGCGAGAATCTTGTCACGATGACAACACACCACGTAGACATATGCATGTCACGCTAGCGTCCTAGAAAAAATATCCCCCACCGACACAAAATAATTTCCTAGTGGACAAGGAAAGGTGATACAAATATGAATTGCATTATTGGACTCAATTTTCTAAGGTAGGAGGTAGTGCAAATGTGGAATTGGCCTAGAGTTGCAAATTCACGCCATTACAACAAGAATACACAATGTGGGAAAAGAGTGATGCGAGAAATTTAAAACAATTTAAACCATTGCCAATCCCATGGGAAAATACCCTTGAGGAGACCCACATCAAAATCTTCGTAGGCGGGGATTTGTGGAAATCTAAGTGACAATAGCCCATGCAAAAGAACCTTTGCAAAAACCCCAGCTCAAAATATTTAATGCTTTACAAAAATTTGGAGTTTGCGGAGATCGAGAATCTACAAATTTTTAGATCGATATCACCTATGCGGGAAAATAAGGTTTGAATGGATTTTTGTAGGTTCAGAGCTTTGTAGAAATTAAAGACTTACAAAACCTTGGTATAAGTGGGTTTTAAGGGAGTTTTAGATTTGCAAGAATTGAAGTCATATCCCTCTGTGCGAAAATTATATCCATATAAAGCTTTGTGGGAAAAGGTACCAGGCAGTGAAATTCCTGCATGGGAAAAATCCCTTTGTAGAAATTTCTAAGGATAAACTCTTGCAGGACTAACAACCTTGTGGGACTTAAGCAATTGTAGACCACATGCTTACACAAGCTTTAGGGCACTACATGTTCTAGGGCGTAGGTTATTTCCTATGAAAAAATGGGACTCTGAATCTCACAAGATGAATTCTCAAAATTTTAGACTTTGTGAGTTTTACCACCGTGAACTTAAAAGGAATGTGCTTTTGAATGTTGAAAGATTGCTCGATTCTCACACCACTAAACCTCTGTGAGACAATACCTCAAAAACTTACCATATGAAAACCCAAAACCCTAACCCGCTAAGAACCTTTGGTCAAAATATGCATCAAATTTAACAATTCATGAATGGGGATAGATGAGGGTACATGCGAGATTTAGGGCTTGAGGGAAAAATGATAATTTTAAAGCTTGACAACTCGAAAAACCTTCACAAAAACCCCTAAAATGCTAAATTACAATGCAGAGGGGAAAATAGAACCAAGTGCTTCATTTTAATTAACCAATAACCACACACACACACACACACACACACACATATATATATCCTTAGGGACGACTAGTAAGTAAAAGGACGTTTTAGATCCTACACCCTAGGCGACATTAAATCACTGAGACCATTAATTAAGTAGAACAGGTACCGAAATCCCATGAAGGAATAAAGATACCAACATGGAATCCTATCAAAATTGTAGGTTGACAAAGGTAGTAATGGTGGCAACTACGCACAGATAGGTTTTAAACAAGTCCAAACAACAAACAAATTCCACTCTTGCAAAGCCCAAACAGCGAAAATGACACCCAATGCTACTTATGTACCCATGACTAACCTATTACAATAAATGTTTGTTTATGATGTGTACAACACTCTGCAAAGGCTTTAGGGTTTCAAGGCGTTGCGAAAATTCAACCATGTGAGGATTCAAAGCACCTAAACTTTTATGAAAACAAGTATACAACCTCAAGCGAGAAATGTAATGCTAAAAACTACCAATAAATGAATTCTGTGGGGATTTCAACAATGCGAGAATTAAGACCTTGCGGGTCTTAGATGTTTGCAAGGATTTAATTGTCCCAAAAGTTTTGCGAAAAAAATGAATGATCATTCCTTACACATAATAGGGGATTGACAATAACGTTGCGGGGATTTGGTTATTGTGGGTTTTAGCACTCCCATTTTATTCTTGTAGGTTTTTATAGCTTGTAGGTTTTAAAGGGTTACGAGATTTTGACAAGGTGAGATCCCATGGGCTTCCTTATACAAGTTTTCCTTGGACAAATCCTCACATAAGATAATTTTCGTAAATCTTCCCTAAATTTGCAAAATGCAACCAAAATTTTGAAACCAACACGAGCAAATGACCAAAAAGAAGACCAACCTAAAGCTAACCCTAAAACTTTAAAGAAAAAGCAAAAAGAAGGAAGAGTCCTCGCTTTCAATGGTGATTCTACTAGGGAAATGCTCCAGAGCATTTCAAGAATAAATAAGAATCATGAACCCAAAATCCTAGTGTCTACTTTTATAATTTAAAATGAATAAATTAAATGTAACAACCAAAGTAATTGTCTACTTCCATAAAAATTTATAAAGTAGATGTATGAATATCCAGACAATTTATCAAAATTAGAAAATAAAATTAAAAAGTAAACAAAGAAATATCCCTGCAAGAAACTAGTTATTAAAGCCACCATGAAACTCTCAACCAACATCATGTCCTTCAACCTTGAATTTCCATTTAACCAAATTTTTAACTCGATTCCACCATTGTGTAATTAAAAAATTGTAAGATAAGCGGACGTATATATCATGGTTCAAGCCCAAGAATGATCAAAATCCGAAGCACCAAAAGTTGCATGGTTTTTCCTCAACTCAGCTCTATTCTGGTAGAACAAGTATAAACCCTACACCTTTCAGTTTTTCATTTCACTTTCCTGAAATATTTTATAATACATCTCCTTGTTGCCAACGAAAACTATAATTAGATGTTTCATATTTGAATATGTACATTTATGCATCTTTTTGGCAAACATTCAATGTTTGCTTCTCTTTTTCACTTTGGGAGAGGACAAATCCACTTTCTGACAGGGATAGGGGACCGATCTATATGAGAAAGGGGTGCAGATGACCAGTTTGACTTAATCATTCCAAAAGGAGTGACCTGCTATTATAGCATTTGGGCGACATTTCCAACAAATTTGTAAAAAGATCACCCTTGTTAGTAAAATTGCTAGTCTACAGATCTATTTTCATTTTTTTTAAGGAAAGATTGCTAATCAACAGAACTATTTATTTCCCCCGTCATTAAAAGTAACCATCATTTCCACGAGGTTTCTTATTATCCAATCACCTTCCATTTTAAGACACAATTGTTACATTGAAAGGGTGCGGAGGCTTTAGTTCTAAATTATACATGAACTTAGGGTTCTAAGAAGCTTCCAAAACTAATAATTGGATATGTATGTGAGTATATTACTTCATAGTGCCCTAACATACGAGATACAAGGTGTATTCTGACTATATCTCACAATGGGTTCAATAACATCACAACTGTAATTGTTTGATTTTGATTGTGCTTCACGAAGACATTCACTTGAGTAAAATTTTCAGAAGTTCTAGAAGATATAACTGTTAAGTAAATGAATACCTAAACCATATGGTTAAACATTAACAGCTTTGCAGACTAAAATCTACTTCCAACATGCATCACTATATCGACAATCTTGAAAATTCTTATTTTCCAAGACCCGTCCACAGGCCTGTATAGAACTTAGTCCCGATCCTCCAAAACTTAGTTAAACAATCTCATATTTATCTTCTCCAAAACACACGCCTACGGTAATACTCAATCTCTATCACTACAGTAAAGATAAAAGACATAAACTAGATATATATTTAACTAGAAGATAAACTACAAATTTTGGAATGACATTTTCCTATATAATTACTTGCCCGTTAATAGAATAAACTTTTAATCCAGCTCTTCAATTACAAAAGTACTAACTAATCTATACTCAAGGAAAAGTCTTTTATTGAGGCATATTTTCTAT